>SJOL01006699.1:27738-134291 GCA_004794785.1 Opisthorchis felineus
CTGGAGGAAAAGTGGCACTTTGATCTGCGATAGGAGTGTGAAAGCAGTGAGGCTTTTCCTTCAGGCGCCCAGCATATTCATACGTATGGAAGCATTGGTGTTGCCTTTCCTCACAGAATGGTTGGTTGGAAAAGGTTTTCCCAAAACCCGCATACTCTGGTCATCCAACGGTTGACCGTGATCGTCTACTTACTCGATACGGCTGGAATACTCTATTGCTAAAGAATTTCGCCCTTCTTTAAAAGGCACCATCTGTGCGCGGCAACATTAGGAGTGCGAGGTTCATACGTTACACCCTATGAACTCAGGCCAAGTGAACCTTTTCATCCAGGTGTGTGGGACTACTTGGTCGTTGGTTCCGGGAAGGGTCCCCCAAGAAAGCTGTATTCTGCCCCCTTTTTGAGGATTTTGATCTGGAGACCAGGCCAGTGTCCTCGAAAAAGGGCCTACCCATTCCCACTGCCTTGTGGGTCGGATTTTTTAGTCAAGACCTCAGAGTGGAACACGTCAACCAAACTTCCCTCTTGGGCCTTACCAACCGGGAGATACCATTCACCGTTAAAGATCTTCGTTCGCTGACTCCTCCCCACACGTCCCTCTCCCATATCCTTCTAAGTCATTTAACTGCCAATCACTCAACCACTGCTTCGGTCCAGTAGAACTGATCAAAATGCAACCTAATTAATTTCAAAGGATTTGTTCCACATTGCCACTTTCAACATCCCCGGTCTGTGTCAAACTGGGCGGTGGTCAGCTCTTGCTTAGAACTTGCTCCTTCTTTCGATAGCTGTATGTTGCATCTCCGTAACACGCGTAGAAGCTTCAATTCGGTCATGCACTTCAAACAGTTCGGGCCGAGCCCAGATTTCCTGCAATTCACTCTTCGGTTGTCTGGTGACTCTGATACAATGGCTCGGGATTTCTACAGCATGAGATTTGTGCTTAGCCTCAGAGCTCAATGCTCCTTGCTGGAGTGGGTTTCAGTTAATAGTCGTGTTTGCGCTGTCAGTTTGACTGGCTCCATCAAATCAATGTACATCCACGTGGTAGACGATGTCTGTTTGTTGTGTCACCATACGCTGTGACGAAAGACATCTCTGAGGCCGAGGATGACTGCTCCTGTCGAGATTTGTCACAGCTTTTTCGGCTAGCAAGAAGCACAACTATTGTGATTTTGACGGGTGATATGAATACGCACGTTAGCTGACGCACATCTTGGGGCCTAATTCAAGATCGGACCTCACAGCATGGACAATGTGAAGTGACTTCATCAGTTGTGTTCTCAACATCACTTGTTTCTAGCTAGCAGAAAGCGTGTTGCATAAGCGCTCACATGGTGTAATTAGGCGGCCTCCAACTGCAAATCATCCATGGACTCAGTTGGACCAATGGACATTCAGCTATTGATCAGGCACTTCTAGAAGCTTAAGTGACGCAACTCACCCCTATAGACATGATTGTCCTTCCGTCCTTCAAATGTGAAGGAGGCTCACTCTAATCCCGAAAAACAGAAAGCTAGAAACATAGGAAAATAGGAAACCAATAATAGCCTGCTACGTGAGTGCAAGACTTGCGTTTATTTCATTTGTCAATATATTGGTTACAATTTTCCGAAGCAAGAATGCCATTTTTCAACCCATAAATTCCGAGATTTCACATCCGCGTTTCATGGCTTTTTCGCCAACTAAATTCAACAAACTAGGAAAAGCACGAAAGGTTTCATCAATATACCGGCTTCGATCTTCTGATGCCCATTATTTATACCCAGCCTTGCTTTCTAATCCGTTTATTTGTATATTTTGCTTTTGGACACTGAAGCAGGCATTTTCTACCGAGTGCTGTTAGAGAATTCGCCTCCCGAATGGTTCAGTGTGGTGCATCTGTACTGTTGTGTAGAACAACTTCAACGTCGTCATTCAAACCGGTACATTTGTGGGGAAGTAAAACGAACGACACATCAGTTACTACCTCGTCCTTGTTATGGTTACGTTTTACACTGTGAGGCTACCCTCATTTTATACTCCGCGTTTGGTGTGTCGACTACGGCGCATTATGGGCGTCTCACCTGACGCGGCTTGAAGATGTGAACATAATAGAATGGATACTGAAGACCAGCACTCAATTGTGATGTAAAATCCTGTAATTCGTTTATCCAATTTTTAGAAACGGCGAGGCGTTATACTATCGCGTTTCAGTTCTTAGTGCTATTCGTTGTTGCTTGGTAGTGAATTGACGCGAGCTGATCAAACAGGTACCCTCTCTGAGGAATCTTCTTTGTTTTGGAAATCTTACGACAAGCCCTGGAATCATTCACCTGGTCCTTGAGTACTGAGAGTGTGGATATACCCGAACGAAAATGGTCATGTCACCATAGTATAAATGACAGAAACTATGCCAATATCCACTATTTACGCAAACTAACTTCTGTTTCGGATGCCATTTAATGGAGAGTGATTCTATCCAAAGCGGATTCGAGAGCAAAACGTGGTACTTCAAGATTCGTGCTTTTTCTCACTGGAAGACAGGTGATCCAGTACTGTGCGGCTGTTTTCATTTTTGCGAATTCCACCGCATAACTAGATTAAAAAAAAGCAAACTGAGTAATCATGGAAAAGTAAATTAGGTCAAAATCGAATAGAACGATCGATTCAACAGGAATGCAAAATCGACCGACGCATCGCTGGTTAAATAAGTAGCCTTGACTTTCAAGAACATTGCAATAAGAAGACGATAAATAGTGGAGCCGCATAGAATGTTCAGCATGTTGAATCATCCTCATGTATACAAATCGTCTGATAATGTGTGGATTTACTTCGCAGTCGCCATGGTTGCTACATCTGTATCTAGCCACAGGTGAGGTTCTAAAATCATCTAATTTGATCTTGATTACTTCGCTCAAACTGTTGAAATCTTTGGAGCAATCTAGAGTGACATCATAAGCTTCAAAGAAGACAGGATGAGTTATGATGGACTGATCTAAGTTTTAACCGTTAAACACCACTACCGTACAACTGTCAAAACTTCCTCGAACTGATGATTGAAGAAGATATTCTATGTTTGATAATGCCGTAGGAAATTGTACACATATCTCGCAGTCCCCCCAAACCTAGAGGCTCCTCTAGAGGCAAATATCGACTTCAACAAGGAATCTTCGAGAAGACTAAGGCAGCATGGATGCTAGGTCGCTGCTCGGAGTACATCTTTTCATGTATTCGAAATTAGAGAAAATTACTAAAAATGTTTTACCGGTTGTGGTGTAGAAAAATCCCACCAGGAAAGGACAACAGTCATCAGCTTGAACACAATATTGGGCTTTACTAGACGCTGATCGCTTTACCTACTCGGGTTTATTGTGAAATCAACCACAGTTTTTCGCATTGCAATAAATGCCGGCATCACTGTTTGGTCTGGAATGTATAAGTCCAGTATTTCATTTTGCAAAATCTGGAAGGACAGGGAGGTAACTCATGAAGTAGTTTGTCGCACAAGGTCGGTGGAATCAGAGGTTGAAGCAATATCAAACAACTCACTGAGTTCCCTGGGGTGCGCAATGCTTGGGATTCCCATCAAAAATAAAACAGCTGTACAGTGCTTTCGGGCTTCTCAGTATCGACTGGCTTCATTTACAGGAGGAAGACTCTGTTGGAAATCCCCAAATCTACTCTGATTACCGAAAATTCACTGAGGAAGAGCCTCCTCGTTTGAAAACCTAAAACTGTTTTTGGGGTACTGATAATGACACCAGAGTGGTGGAGCATATATTCATGGAATACCGTAGGCTTAAGTGGGGACACTTAGGCAACTACACGGCCAAACCACTTCTCCTTGGGTGCACAAGATGAATGGGGTTCTGAAGAAATAAAGCCAGTTTGTATTGTGTTCCCGCCTAGGTGTGTGCACACAAAACAATGCTCTGCCGCTTCACCATTGTTACTTATGAATACGCAAGCTACTTAACTACGTCACGCAAGAACTCAGGTGCTTGATCATCTATCAAAGTAGTCAAACTGCCCAACGAAACGTACTGGTGCGGTTGCTCCATAGAACACTACAGTGTTATAGCTCTTTTGTGAGTTTGGGTACAAGCCTCCTCTAAGTTGACGGGTCAATGAAGACATAGATAACAAAATAACCATTCTTCTCGCATGTTGTACTATCTCACCAGATGAACCGTTGGTAACCACGCAAGAATATATGTTATGTGAGAGTAGAAGCGGCAGGAGAGTAAGCGCTCTCCGAAAACCCATTCAACTCAGGTTCGCTCATAATAGACAAAAATTTTAAACGACAACAATGCGGCTTGCAAAAAACAATTTGGATATGAACTCAGAATAATACTGTCAGGCACGAGCCAGTAGACACAATTAGGGAACAAATGTGTCGCTCAAAGTTAAAAATCGTTTCGAGTTAGTTGCAACATCTGCGTGCAAGAAGTGCATTAAATTTTCTAGCAGTGTTTGGAGGATGTTAATTATGTCACCGCACCCTGATGCAGCCAGTCGCCAAGTGTGTATTTTGTGCTCCTGTTCAATGCTATTTGGAGTCTAACAGGAAATACACAGGCCGAAATGAATAAAACCACATTTTTTAAACCAGAAATTGTAGTCAAAACAATTGGGAGCCATCCGCAGAAACTATTCCTCATTCTTCAATGCGTCCAACCAAACCACTCCGTTAGGATTTACCTCTGGAAAAACACTGGCGAATGTTCGTTTCATATTCACTAATTCAGCATTATGACCGGAGTTCACAAAGTTGCATTCTGATTTTGCCGTGTGGACTGAGGGATTCTGTTGGTTCGACTAGCTCGCTTATTCTTTGTGAAGATCCAATATTTGTAACCTCAACCCCAGCCGTAAGGAGATCATAGAGCTCTAGTCCGGGCTTCTGCAGTCGACTCCTATCTGACCAATGAAGCTTGCATCCTAAACACTGAGTCCGTCCATTGTGCACATGCAAAGTCATACAGTTTGTCTTAGAAGCGCAATCCACAACGTGTTTAGTCCTCAATGAATACTATTAGTAACGACGTCCGACTTCCTGATGTTTAGGTACAAACTCCACCGCTTTAGCCCCAGGGTCAAGCATACCACCAACTCCACTTAAAAACTTACGTGTTACATTAGGAAACTGATTAGCTTCCGGTCAAGCTTACAAGAACTTGACTTGGTCACAGTAAAACAAAATCGATGGGTTTGAAGCACCTTTCAGAATTACACATGATACTACTAGCAACCTAATCCGTGAAACTGGAAATGACTACCAACAGCAGGTAACATAGCAAGTTTTTACCTACACTGGCGCAGGCTTTAACAGTTTTGTCCAGATTGCAAATTTCCGTACTTTTGTCATATTGGTAGCAGGTTACGCAAATTATTGACATCCGTTTGTCTTCCACTGATCCGACTGATCCCATTCTAATCTGTAACAACGAGAGTTATATCATGAAACAGCTTGTTTCATCTTCACGCCAAATTCCAGTTTTTGAAACATGAAATCCAAATACACCTGGTGTGAGCGGCGCAACTCCACAGAACTTAGTGTGCACACGACCTACGAACTTTCGGGTCTACCGAAGAGGTCCTTTACCAACTAATCTACCAAGAAAGCTGCATAATATCACATTCCTGAACTTGAACTATGTCCGTGATTCACCACAGTTTAATTATCTGCCCGCATAAATTCTATGATGTCACCCAGACATCTGAAAGATTTTAATGCAAACTGGCAAAAACTAGCAGAAGTTCCATAAAATCTCCAAAAGCGAAGCCTGTGTACATGGCATGTCTTTTGAATGTCATCTACTAGTCGGAAGTAGCTACACCACTTCTTTTTGTCGGTATTCACATTCAGCAAGACGATGCACAAAATGGTAGGCTAACAAAAGTGTTCCTCTAACGTCCTCTCATTTCAATCGATCTGCGGCTGCTTTGATTAAATTTTTAACAGTTCATGGGCGGGATGTGAGTAGTTATTAGCGTAAGAGCTCTCATCCAACAGGTGTATTAGTGTGTTGCTTCGTTATCTGATTTTAAAATAGAGTGTCCACCCTTATGGGAGGACATCAAAGAGTAAGGAACTTCTTTGCTTTCCTAGAGGTATCATTTTTGAGACTAGATTTTGCGCTCCGCAGACAGTGATGAGCACAACAGCGTGGACTACCTAGGGGAGTACAAATTCTCCGAAAAGGTCTTTTCTGGGGATTAACTCCAAATGCAAGCAAAAGACAAAACGTCAAAACATTTTTTGCATTACCGAAGTTTTGCCCACTGAAGTTGGGGGACGCAAGTCTGTGTAGCTAATTTTGGTGTGTGACGCTAGCGAGCCGTGTGTACCAAAGAGTTCAGAATCACTTGGGGTTTGTACAGAACTGTTCCGTTTAAAAGCGTTCAAATGCAACACGAGGCATCAGATAAAGATCAACCGACTCCAGAAATTTGCTCAAAAGATTGACTAGTGAAATGTAACTACAAAGTACCCTTTTTGACCAAACGAGGATAGGTGATTCTTTGTCCCTACACCAGCTCGGGAAGTCATTTACTTTACTTCACTGCGTTTTGTTTCTCGGTTGCTGCATCCCAATTTCTGATACCGATCTGTTTCAGAATGTTCTTCTTACGGAAGATAGTATTTACCTAAAATACGAATTTATTGCGGTAAAACCTGTCGAGAAGCTCATACAAAGTCTCTAAACATGAAAGAACTGTTCCCATTCATTTTTCTGCGTCTGCTTGGCTGTGCAATGCATAATAAATGTGTGTTTCCTCCATGGATTTTTGCGCGAAAAGACAGTGCTGGGTACCCAGAAAATAATGTTGATATAGAGGGTGTTATTGTAAAAAAAGTATTCGATCATAAAATCTCTTTTGTGGTCTATTGATGTACCATTAATCCCAGGTTCTTCTTGATGATGTTCACTGTCATTTGCCTACTACCAGTTGGTTAAATCATGACCGCGGCTTTGTGATCGTGGACACTGGAATACCTAAGTACGGATTTTCCGGTAAGGGAAATGGCAAAAAAGTACGAGACAAAGTAAATGCTAAGCGTTCCCACGCTTAGTACTTGTTAGTACTGTTGCTCGGGTTAATTCCTTTGGATTACGGTAACCAGTGGCGATATGTTGGACTTATGTGAACTAGGTCAGGTCGACCATGCATAAGTACAGGCTGATGTGTATTCAAAATATTACAAAAGTAATAGGATGCAGATTCACACGTAAACTCTAATTTCCAAAACAGAAATAAATTCTCACCCACTTGAGCCGGTCTACTGTACTTACAACACAATAGTACAATATTTTTTCTTTCCTATGTTTACTAAGGTTATATTCACAGGACCACAATATATAAGACTGGGGAAGTAGTCTGTTGCCTGCCGATTTTGTGCTCATCTCCTAAAATGGCTTTTTTACTGCGGTTGATGATGATAGTTTTTGCCTGCACGTCGTATGTAACGAGTAAGTAGTATACGTGCACTCCTTACAAACATGCTTCCATAAATCGTAAACTAATGACGTTTTGTAAAGTACATGTAGGTAGGTCCATAAAACACTGTGTTACCCCAATGCCAGTGAGCCTCACTCCATCTCTTTTGGAGCACTGTAACGTTTGCAGCAAAGATTCCTAAGAAAGCATGCTGATGCCACACTGAACAGGCACCACCGAAACATGGGTTACTGTGCATTAGTTTAGCTGTTTTCCGAAATGCAGCTCCGGGAAATTCAG
The DNA here is from genome assembly GCA_004794785.1 of Opisthorchis felineus. Classification (NCBI taxonomy): domain Eukaryota; kingdom Metazoa; phylum Platyhelminthes; class Trematoda; order Opisthorchiida; family Opisthorchiidae; genus Opisthorchis; species Opisthorchis felineus. The sequence continues at coordinate 35,466 of SJOL01006699.1, forward strand.
ACAGAGAATTCCCGAGGGACAGACAATCACTCGGATGAACAATGGAATTTTTCCAAATGTTGTTTTAAACATCAAACATAAAAAGAGTAGTCAAGACGAACCGTTGACCTGCCCTGTAGTTTGACCGAAACAAGAGCGCCTCACATTTGCCGCTGAAGAGCTGTTGCTATGCTTGCTCCGCACAATCCAAGCCATAGTCAAATTAATGTACTACTGATGAACTGCAGTAATATCATATACTGAATCTTGTATCCCACTTCTAGTTCCTCCCAAACTAACCAACTAAAAGATGATTACATAGCTTACTGACCGACCAACCAACTTCACGAGCACCTCACTAATCCACCCTTTTACACAGAATCTGAAATCGGATAGACCACAAATAAATTAATCAATTAAATACCGGGTGTCACTACCAAACAAGGGATTATTGAGAGAATGAATATTCAACGAATGAATACCACAGTCAGAAAAACGTTTTACGTTTGAGACTCTGAGTGTCTTCTAACTCGACAGAATAGTTCCACAACCCAACCATTGGAGGTAGCAGAAGTTATCAGGGAGCCAACTGATCCAGAATTATTCATTTGCTGTGGAGTGCGCTTGAATCACTTCAAGGTCACACCAAATGATTTCATTTGTATTGTTGTTAAAAAGTTAACGCCTCACCTACTTTAACATACCAACTTTCCGGTTGATCAAAGCGGACGTTACTACAGGTGTGTGCATGCTACATGAATATATACACATGTTCATTCACATATGTTTTCACATATACATGAACGTGCTAGTTAAAGACGCATTTGTTCATTTCAGCTGGAAAAATAGCTACTTTTTAAAGACAACCAAGGATATCCGGTATAAGTAACTTTGACTGACCGTTATAACCGGAAGATTTAGTTGTAACCGTTTGAGTCTCCTGTCCAATTCAGACTGAGGGACACATGATGGCTGAGTTTAGTCCATTTGGCTTTTGACTTGGCTTTAAATTGCTGGCCAATAATTTTAAATAGAGATTTCAGCCTGTAAGTGAAACTGATCAATACTAAAAAGCCAAGAAGCACTGTACAACTATTTCACCCTACTGAGAATCATCTGCAGTGCGCACCTTACTAAAATCCAGTAGAGTTTCCAACCCATGACCTCCAGGTCAGTGGTTTGAACATCGGTTACGGGTGGCTGATCAACAGTGTGACTAACTTGCACTTAGACAAGACATAGCATCAGGCTTCCTTCAATCATAGAAGCAAATTATGTGGTCACATAATGACTGGCTCCTCGAGTGACGATCATTCAATACGTGAATTTTATTCTCCCAGGGGCTATAGGCTGTTTAGAGTGCAAAGAGATTTGTGGATTTTTAAAGAGGATTTTGTGCCTTAGATGTTTACTAGATTAGCTTCGCTCAAAAATCGAAAGCCACATTAAAGATTTTCAAATAAAACATCAATAATTTTATTCACAATGACTACGTTGGTGAGTTTGTGACGAATACATCACGTGAAATAAACTTTGACCTTAGTTTTTCCTCAGGAACAACGGTAGCTCTGCGGTACTCCTTGTTGATAGGTCATCCAAAGGGAGAAATCGGGGATCAGAAGCGTAAAGTTACAGGGTTTTTTGTGGTTAATGTAAAAATATGACTCCTCATGCAAGCAGGAGTGGCCAAATTGATGTGCACTTGGGATAAAAACTTAGGAAGAGTTTGAGAAAATCTGTTTGTCCCAGCATGTTCTGCAACGCTCTGCACCCGAGTTAACTGTGTGTCGTACACTTAAATGTTTTAGAATTCCATATATGCTTGAATTTTGTACAACACGGTAGGAAACTTTACTCTTCTGTATAAAAAGTCGGTTCTTCAGCTACCCGCTGTAGCACATATGTAGTCTTTCATGTCTCCCACCTTTTATGGTTTGATGACTCAGCACTGAATTTCCTGTTCTTTAACCATTTCCGTTTAAGAGTTAGCAGACACTCTTGCGCCTCTAGGGCTGTCAGCGGTTTTCGGATGACAAACCTGCAGATTCCGTTTTTATTGTAAACATCGGATCGTGCATATGATTATTATTTTTTCACAAACACACTGGGGCAATTATTCAAGGAAGCGGGAGGAGAGCGTGTTCGCTGAGAACATCAAGCACGCATTTGCAAGCTTAGAATCTGTGCCCCGACCTTTTGGACACACCGATATTATTCCTCGGTTCTTCCCATTTGACTTTCGCTTTTTCTTTCATTCGTATATCCGTTTCGCAAATTTTATCGAGTGTAGAGGCCGTGTTATCTGCACACAGATGAACTGTGATGTACGTCAAACTCGATTCATTGACCGAATTAAAAGGAACAACGTAGAATTTGTGGAGAGAGTACCACAAGCCATAAAAAAGATGCTATCATAAAGTTCAGTAATCCAAAGCGCGACATTTCATTAGGGTTCCCCGTCTCCCTTATTTTTTTACCTGCGTCAAATCTCGCATCTAATAAACTTTTCAACAAATCCTCAGAAGCTGCTGTTTGATGAATCGTGAGTGGCTACAAAAGCAACTTTTACAAAGTCTTGCAGCATCCTGGGGTTGTTTGGAGCGTTTATACGGTTACTTTACCGCTATGATCGATAAGTGTCAGTGAGTTGAACTCACATGAAAGAGGGTCGTGTTAAGTATTTACTGATGAGTTGTGTTGTTGCTATGAGAAGAACAACAAATCGGTTTAAACCAAGCGATATTCTGTACTTTATGGTTGGTGATAGAAGGGGGATGTTTCAGTTGTACATGGAAGGGGTCGAGATTTGGAACAGGTGGATGGGAGTAAAATTATCGCAAGTGGCATGATTGAATGCATTCGGGGTGATATCACTTGGATTCATTTTCACAAACATCCTAGATTAGTACAACTCGACTCCAACTAATATGCCGAAAACGCTTGTAAGAAAACGAACAGCAACCAACGGATTACATTCCCCAGCACAGTATGAAGCACACTAGATTCAAAGAACACGGCACTCAGTGAAACAGGTCATTGCGACAGTCTTTGAATGAAGTAACGTATGGTTTATTGCAAGAGAATCAGTCTTTGTAAGCAAAGCTTTCAAAGATTCACAACTATAGCAAAAACCGAAATGTTTTCAACTTTTAGAAATTGGTTAGAGTTGGGCTTGTTACAGTGAAGAAAATTGCAACAAATTCTGACCTAGGTAACATGCAATTTAAGAATACATTTCAAAGTAATTACTGAAAATAAATTTTCGCAATTTGCATTTGTTGCAGGTGACACACTGAGAGTCATGATTAACAGTCCAAGCCGCCTTCGCACAGTATGGTCTACAGCCAAATTTTATTATGATATCTGTGAAATAGTAAGTGAGGAAAAACTTAGATATTCGTCTTATTGTGTAGTTCAAAAACCGTTTGGTCATTCTACCAGATTTGCCAGTGTATATGCACAAAGCAGCAAAAAAATAGGGAAAGTAAATAACAAAAAGGTACATGGGTGAACAAATTATGATCAGAATATGATAGCAAAGGATGGACATGAGCCTCTGTACGTGGTGTTCTTTGTGTCAAACTAAGTCTTAATGGCATTATACCAGTTTAAATGATTAAATTAAATTGGAGTTACACTGGAAGTGACTTTGCTCAAGTACACAAACAACGGTTTTAATCGACCAGTGACATTTTGAAAGCCACGAAGACGACCCAAGTTTGTGGATCTACCTCAGTTTTGGAGGTCGTGATCCTTCGCACCTAGGTGATGAACATAAATAACCAAAGTAATCAAGTAAGCTAGTGACACAGCGCAGCCTTTCATTGTGTGCTTGGTTTCAATGTTTCCAGATGAGCAACCTAATACTTAGATGAAATAACCGGTCAGAGGAGGCGGTCACTATTCTGTGAAAGGTGCTCCGGTGGGTATAGTATAAAATGACTAGTCCGCTAAACTAAAAGCACGTTCTACCGCACATCTCGGGAGATACTGCTTAAATTGTATTCCCATTGCGTGTTAGCTAAATTTCAACCTGCAGGGACAATTAATAGATGCCGAATGGGAGACTAGTGGGGCGGGAGATTATTTAACAAGTGCATTCTGATACATTTTTTGCTTTTTTGTTATCTACTTCCTCGCCAACACCTAAGGGTCAGCACACCTAATGCATGCTCGCGAGAAATTTTCCGATTGCTTCCTGACGACCAGGTTTTCTAGTACTTCTAAAGTGTAGCTACCATGTGCTTACAGATGTATCTATCCCCTCAATATGTTATGAGGCTCTGGACGTACAAGTAGATCTAGGAAATTCAGTTGAGCGGGACATTTGATTTTCTGGGATTTCTAGTGCTTCTGTGGTTTTAGGATGATCGAAGCATGGGTTACACAGCGTCTGGATTCGTAAGTTTATTTGATGTTTCGGGCCACTGTGTTCTAAAAAATCAGTCGTAAAAGTACATTAAGAGCAGAGAGTAGTTGACCACTGGTTGTCATGTCGCCCATTTCGTTTACTAGGAAGTGAATGTTTTTAGTGAAGTCCTCCAGAGGATTGTTTAGCGCGCAAGAAAAAAATGAATGGTGGGTAGGATTATAAGAAGAGTACTTGTCCCATCATAGTCAAAAAAGAAAGGTAAGTAAATGTACAGGTAAGTGAGTAGATAGATGGATGGACAGATGGATAGATAAACAAACGAACAGGAAGAGATAGACAGACAGACAGACAGACAGATGGACGGACAGACATAAAGACAAACAAATAGACACACAGACAGGCAGATAGACAGACAGGCAGATAGACAGACAGGCAGATAGATAGATAGATAGATATAGATAGATAGATAGATAGATAGATAGATAGATAGATAGATAGATAGATAGATAGATAGATAGATAGATAGACTTTTCGACAGCCGGATGTATGCCTCCACGGATGGACACCTTGACACACGGACGGATTAACTTCCAACGTAGTGCAGCAGTTCAAATTTCCACAGAACGCATTTACACACAGTTATGTTTAGACTCGTCTGATTGTTTGCGCCGGTTGTTTTGCCTACTGAATATCATCCATTGGCTTACTTTACAGGTTTCGGAAATACTGGCGAAACTGTCAATGAAATTTAGAATGTTTCGTTCAATTTGCCAAGCTGACTTTGCAAACGTTTTTAACCTTGAGCTTTGGGCGTTCCATCCAGCATGCTTTGCAGATGTAGGCCGAGACCTGGAAGTGTATCTGGAATCACCCAAATTCATTACCAATGAGAGCAGCCTCGTCACTGTCAGTGAGTAAAACATTATTTGACAAAGAACATTTCGTAATCAGTTGAATTTTCTGAAGTTTTGACTGCCCACTATATTTTTATCTTAAATTTACCTAAAAACGTTACACAACGGTCACTGCTGGAAACACGACAACCGTATGGATAGAGAAGGTCCTGTCGCCTAATGAACAGGTCTGAGGCTCCATATCTGGAACGAGACTTAAAACCCGCAAACTAGGCGTAGCTAGTGGGTTTCAATAGTTGCTTCAAGGATAAAGTCTGTTTTGAGGCCTGTATTAGAGCTTTTTCAGCACACTGCGGTGAGTTTTCAGTTGAGTTTACATGGGTGAAAACATCTACCCTGACGTCTCCTAAAATTTGTGGAGTTTTTTAAAAAAATATGGATAATAAAATAAGGTTTAGAAATTTCGAGTAAACCAGTGGAACTTTGGTTCTTTGCGAAAGATACAGGCGTAGTGCGATTATGTGCGGTTGACAGGTGTACAAGGTCGGGTCATATTGTGACAAAATTCCCGTAGTGTCGTTGTTCTGGTTTAGCTGAATATTTGTGCACGGTAAAAATGATGCATTACCGAGATTTAAACCCTTTTTTGGGTTTTAAAAGTGAGTGGAATGGACAACACAGGTGAGTTGCTGTAGGAGGAAAGGAGAGAAGATCGGATCAATGAATGATTGCATCCTACTGATACGCGTTACTTCCACAATAGCAAGATAGTTGGGCATTGAGTAGTGTAAAAGCATATCCCGTTTACAAAGTCAAATGGGAGCAAGATGTCGAAGATATTCATGACCAGAGATGCGGATTAGAGGGCTTAAGGTAAACATGAATGTGTGTAGAGCTAGGAGGCGTATTTGTGAGACTGAAATAGATATACGGAGCTGAAATTCGCGAAATAATTTCATAATCCTCCAATTTGTTGACATCTTCAAATTACTGGCTTTGGTTTCCTTGGAAGTTCATACTATCACGCTATAATTTCTTGATCTTCGAATCGGTAAGAATCCGATTCATGGTTCAGCTGACTGTTTCAAAATGTGAAAATGAGTAGAACAAAGCCAGGGCTGCCGTTTGGAAAACTTTCATAGTTTTATTGTTTCTGTATGCATTAGTCGCAGAGCGTGCTTTAGGATGACATTCTGATTTATGTTTTGATGGTCACTGTATACTCCAATCACCATGGCTAACTCAGACCATCTTTCCGGTAGAAACAAGGGGTTGTGATGTTGAGAACTATGTGCGGGATATCAAATAAGAAAGCCCGTATTGACGACGGTTATTAGAAGTTGGGAAGGCCCATAAAAGTAGAGTGCTGAGTGTATTTAACCTAATCTTACATGCGTCGGACATTAGCGCAGTCGGAAGAGCAAAAAAGGACTGGTGACCAGTTTTGAAGACGCGCGAGTAGTCGTAAAAATTTGAGGAAAACTCCCATTAGCAGTCCACTTTCTTCCAAAAGCCAATGTGTGCGATAAGCCGAATGAAATTCCACTTGAATTCCCTCGGTCAGATTGCTAAAAGTTGCTGAGATACCAAAAAGACGATGTTGAGGTAAACGGATGACCGCAGAATTGTGAGTTGTGTTGGTTTGTCAAGAAATATGGGTGTATTTATTCCCCATTACTGTAGCTAATTGAAAATAATGCAAGCTGCAAAATAGTGCCATATGCAGCGCGAATTTACCGGTATATTGCAAAGCTTGATTTCCCTAGGACACTTTTGTGGGAGTGGAATGCTTACTGGGAAAATTGAGAGTATTTGAAGAAGAGCACCTCCAGAAAAGGACCAGCATCAAAGGCTGCCGCCAAAAACTTTTTGCTCAGTTCTGCTACGGAGATTTTGACGAACGGCAACAGACTCAAGCAAAATCCAGCTGTATTTTGGTTTGGTGAGTTGACTTAGGCATATGTTTGCAAAAGCGGTAGTTTCTTTTCCTCCTGAAAGATACGGCTGTCTAGTGATCGGAATTTTCTTTGGTTCCAAGTGAATAGAGCGAGACTTATTCCTAACACAAAGCAAGGACTGGACAGACAAAGTACTTACTAGTGTGGTCACCGTTGGGTTCACAGAAGAACAGACGAACAACGCGAGAAACAATTTTACTCTTGTTCATGTAAACGATTAGACTCAGGGTGGGAAAACAATCATTTATCTGCTTGTTAGTCATTCTCACTTCTATTTAGAAATGCAGTTTTCTTCCTTGAGTACAGAGAGAGATCAGGAGATTTCACGTGATATTTTTGAGTCCCTATAGCCAACCATGCAGCTATGGGGTTGCTCCAAGTACCGCCTACCTGGGATTTGATCACAAAAACCCCGTACTTATTGGTTTTCGTTTACTACTACACTTGAAGACCTCTCTACTCTATTAAGGTCACAGGTGTTCGGTAAATGAGGGTTGTTCACCCTTGTACAGGATATAAACAAGGTTCTCTTTTCGTTTATTCCAGATAGACTGCCAATTAACCGCCTTCCTGGTGAGTTGCGAATTGTCTTAGGAATTTTTATTTCATTCAAAAGTGCCTACGACGATGAACTATTCATATTAACCGATTAAAACTAAACGTTTTTTTCCACATGCAAGTGCAAACGTTTTAGTAAACCTAAGTATCTGTTGGTCAGTATCTACCATATTAAGCGCACGCATGGGAAATGATAGAATCACCTGCCACAGTTAGAGATTCATTCAATCAACGGATATCTTGGCACTCTCATGAACTTTTTTTACCTCTTTTGACCATCACCATCAACTTCGTCGCCGCAACCATCACTATCCTCATCACCAGCATCCCCAGCATTGTCAACATCATCATCACCATCTTGCATTTTATCATCGTTGTTGTGTCCACCACCTTATCATCATTTTACAAAGCTCCAACGGCTGCACAGACATCACTGGCTTAAGTGGCTATGATGAAAACAACCTACAGATAGCCCAATGACGCCCGACTCTCGCAGAAATCCATCCATCAGCGGTAATTCCTCCTCAAAATTACAAGGAACTCAGACAATTCTGGTTTGCTTTATGCCATTATCAACTCCTATTTCTGTCTACTTCATGCTTCCGCTTTTCCAGTTCTTTTGTAAATTACATAGAATACAGCCTATCTGATTTAGGGCTATTGGACGTTCACCTCATTCGACTTAGGTATTATAGTTTGACAAATCCTGCGAGTAAAACTTCAGTCCATCTGACGTTTTAATTACAGGAAGCTATTGAAAAATTCACTAAAACCACTGAATGTGGATACAGCAGAAATCCATTGGACTGTACTTGGGAACCTTTGTAGCTAAAGGGAAGACCTTCTTGTCAAGGGCAATATTCTCTACTTCAGTCAACAGCCTTCAACCTGGGTGGGGTAATTTTTCTTTCTCTGATGTACAACTAACGTCCTACAAGAGTGGCTTTCAAGAAACTTGTTCCGCGGCCTACATGAAATGGATTACCCAATGGCGCTCTCCATGCCAGCAGTTAATTCGTCACTCTGCTAGTCCACCGGCACACCAGTTTGCCAGTCCTTGAAATTGGTTCTATTTATCGATCCACATGAAACTTTGGTTTCACACTCCGTCAATTTCGAGTGGTTGACTTGAAAGCTATCAAATAGCTCACAGTGTCTGTTAATTAGTGTTAATTATTCAAAACTGCTCAAAATAGTTCAGCAGGTTGTTAGAGTCCGTGGCGCTACCTGATTAAATTCCTGACAGGCGGGTATGTTATTCGACACAACCGGAACAGTTTTTGGGTCATCGACCAATGAGTAGTGCAAACTGATCACATTGCTCAAGAGTAAACCCATTCGCCTGTTTTGAGGTGATAGTTCTGATGCGTCGAGCATGCACATCGCAAGTCGAATGTTCAGAGTGTAGAGCCAAGCACGGCAAGGGAAATGCACAGCTGATGAGCTCTGATAGGAGCGGATTTGGAGTCCAGTGCTTTTCCCCTTTCGAGTGGATTTAACAAACTAACCGCACCGGGACAGAGCGAGGAATATTCAAACGAAAGTGATATGAAGGCAATTACGCAAGTCCTGCAGTCACATACTCGCACAAGAATTGTCATTTGCAGGGTCAAGCAATTAATGTTTCGCTGGAAAAATCTCAATTAAAGAAAGTAAGAAGATACAAAATTTACTTGAAAACAATCCGTAGTTTACGCAGTTATTCTTATCATCATCAATTTTGTGTCAGTGGTATTTTAACTACCACGTTAGTTTTTGGACCAAAATAACGACCGGCATTTGTCCATTTACGTAACATTACTTATAAGGTTTTTGGATACTAGAGTTTTCTCCCTTCTTAGATTTCATCAGACCAGCGTATTTCCTAAGTGTCCATCAGTCTTAAAAGAATATCAAGTCATAAGCTACTAGAGACACACACTGAGCTGAAAATCAAGCCGGTGCAAGCCAGGGGTTGATTTGGTGCACCCTTAACACAAACTTACTTTACGCATGAGTGCACAAAATCAGCCTTTTGTGATAAGTAGAGAAATGTTTTCTTGCTGATAGAAAAGAGGCTTTGGAACTACATGAACCCGAAATTATTGTAATATCCTCTGTGTGAACACGCTAGGAGATGCACACTAGATACTTCAGTTTAATCGAAAGACATCGTGAATTGCACTTTGATCTGCGCAATCTATCGCGCTGAAATTACTCCATCTGCACAAGAGTACAAAAATCGATATTTTCAGCCCAACAACAGACTACGCATTTGCTACTGCCTAGCACGAACATTCACCTCGGTACAGTCATCGTTCGGTTTGTTCTCTGTAGCATTTTACGGCAGAAAATTGCGCGTAAAGGGACTATTTAACCTTCAAGTCCATCTTTCTGAAAGTTTTCCTAGAAATAAAAACTCTGTTGCCTAAGGAACCAAGATCTGGACCACCTTAAGGAAGGTTTATTCGGTTCAGATACAACCTTAGACTCTAAGACAGCGAACAGTTAAAAAACTGAAGCTATCAATTCCATCCAGTATCAAATAACTGTGAAGTTCACTACCTTTGTATTTGTAGGCCTGTACATACTGACGAAGTTCAAACGTAATGTACCAGAACTCATGTAGACAATTTTGTATTTCTGATTTTTAGTGAAATCTTGGCTTGTTCACATCAGGCGAGGAAAATCCGCTATCAGGAACTCTCGGTACTTAGATTACGTGGCCACAAATCTGGTTGGTTTTCCCTTAATTTTAAATGACCTGAAGCTTTTTTGATACACTGATTTAAAAGTATCATTTGACATGTTTGATACCTGCAAACACAAGTTTTTCGACCCTTTAGTAGCCGGATTGCAGACTTACCTTAGTTGTCAGTAAGCACACATGCAGTCTCGGGGCAGATAAAGTGCGATGGCTTTAGCTGTAACGTTAATTGTGTACGTACACATGTGAACATATTATATACTACCTCGATGGTTGTTGCAATTAAGGACCAATACTGTGCCTGCTCCGAGTTTGTAGTTTGTCATTCACCTTTTTTCTTACTTGTACATTACATTGGATATGTGCCGTGTTAAGCGTTGACGTTTGTTTGAAGGACGAAACTCCTGGTTCCATCTTCCCCGGTTATAACGTTGCACTCGACTTCGGCCACTCATGGGAATGTTTCAAACGTGTGCATTTACATCATTAATATCCGTCATCGGTAACATAAATCTAGTTTACTTTGTCGATGAAAAAAACACTGTTTTAACGAGAGGGGTCTTGAGAAGAAAAAAACCACGTTGTTTTACCTTAGAATTTCACTTGTCACTGATCGGAAATCCCAGCGTGCGATCAACGGCATCTACATCTGCTGATCTGCCCACTCACCTCCATTGGAAAATGATCAATCGAGCAATGGGCCTAGATGGTGGCCTGGCATGATAAGATGATAATCTACAGAAGTTAATGGAAGAAAAAATATAGACAACACCTGCTGATTTCCTTAAATTACCACAAAAGTAAAAACGACTATGGTTTGACAGCATGCGATCTGTTGGGTTGAACCCAATCCCCAGTGAATCAGTGACCAGTCCACAGTTACTTGTTCCTCCATGCCTGTTAGAACAGGCAGCTTGGGTCGGATAAATCAGATTACATGAGCTGGTGGGAATATGATCAAACGTCATTCCTGAATGAGTCTAGTGAAATGCAAACGTTTGCCAGTGACGTTCATAGTTTATTCTTATTCTCCCGTCAGCCTCTGAGTGACATATGGCCTACTGTCGCCAGCCTTCGTGATACTTTACGAATGTACATGGCAGCGTTAGACTGGTGTCCGAGCAAGAGATCTCATAAATCGTCCTCATTATTTTCGCTGCTTTATGTTCAGATGTATTAAAACAGCACGTTCTTATCTTGCTTTGCAAACCGAAAAAAGAGTTTGCAGTTGGTTTCATTCTTGCTTACCTCCCCGAAAAAAAGACGTGAAGCGATGAACTAAGTAAATACAATGGTTCTTAAGATTACTCCCCGAGATTAAAAAAGCCCGTCTGAGTTCTTCTTCCGCATCTCATTGTCTGGATTCTACCTAAATGTCGACAAATCTGAGCCAATCTACATAAAACCGTCTGCACGATCATAAGTATTCATAAAAGTTAGTACGAGAATCAGAGATATGTGATAACAGGCTGGCTAAAGGATCGGATGGTCTGTCTGTCGAGACTCAGGGTTACAAGGTTAGGTCGACTGGCCTTATGACGTCCTCCAGTCGGTGGCAGCGGGTTCAAACTGGTAAGCAAGGAAGTCACATCAAAAGCTTCTGAACACACAATTCAGGGCTGTGAATTCTGATAGCCACGGCTTCTGCAACGGTCAGCGTTTTTAACCTGTATCTCCGTGGTAAATTCAGACAAACCACTTATTCAACAAAAAATGTCATTTGAGGATCCGTTTGGTGTCAAGGTGGGCTAACGCCCAACTCATCAGTTCTCACAACTCCTTGTATAGATCTAAGAAGGCAAATGTACAGACATGGTTTTAGACGACATTCTCGTCGTCCGGCCGATGTAGCAAGCAAACTGGTAGAGACATGCAGTGGTGACCTAGCTAGGTGTATGGTCTTCCAGTTTTCGTCTGAACATCAGACAGTTGGTAAAGGAGGTCTCCATCACATGTGCAATAAAACATCCTATTGGGCCTTCTTGCAAATATCTGACCGACCAAGTCGTCTTTGTAAGGTAGTCACAAGTATACTGACTTTTTTGACACTTGTTGGTTAAATGACTTTGTAAACATTTTTACAAAGTGTGCAATAAACAGAAAGTCAGTCTTTTCTAGCAATGTGTTCTTTGTCCGTAGTTTTTCTGTTTTGCCAAACGGACAGATTACTAAACGGCGATCTCTCGAATAGGACGGCCCAATGTTGGTCCCCCAAACTTTATCGCTAGATTGACAGACACAATGCATAATCTCTCAGCAGGGTCCAAAATCTTCCCGACTTTTGTCCCCGATGCCCCTCATAATTAACCAGATCTTCAGATGTACCATGGAGCATGAGCCTCCCAGTAGTTTGTCTACCTTTTGTCAACGCTGTAAACTTTTAAAAGTAGAGTGAGTTGAGTTGTGATCAATGGGAGTGCGTTTTTCCGGTCACTGATTCAGCCAAACAGCTTAGTTCCATAGACGATCATATCATGAGACATAATGAGTCCTTGTACGGAACAGATGAGGCTTGACCGACAGAACGTCGTGTGATGATCCTCAACTAGTGACAACTTGTTAACAACTGTCACTGTGTTGGGAAACTAATGAAGCCGCAAGATTACCATAAACTTTTTCCTGAACATACGTTCACAGATGAGATGGGTAAGTTTCAGTTGCCACTCTGTCTGGATAGCAGTGGTAAACGCACAATGGATCGTTCTGCGACCAAACACCCTTCAAAGCCGCCTGGTGCAGTTTAGTATGCTCCATAAAAATTTTGGCGTTAGCAAATAAGACTTGGTAATGCTCAAGTCTTGGGTGATACTCTCAATTTTAGACAGGTTGTCGGGTAAGCTGTACTCTGAAGACAAACACAAGCTGCTTATCCTGAAAATTCAGGTACAGAAGACACCGTATATCAATAAGCTGGGCCCGATTTGTTCAGTCTGTAATCCCCACTATGCAATGTATTGACGCAGGTAGCTAATAGTCAAGCCTAGACAAGTCTTCTAAGTGTTGGGTTACATTAGACTAGAGGGGCTTTAACAACAGACTAGTGTGTTGTGTCGACGCTGGTTTATCAGCAATCTTAGATTTACCACTTTGTCTCCTTTTTGGTGGTAAGTTTGAAGATGCTGAAATGACTATAAATAGGTGAAACACAAGTAACCGTAGACTGGTTTTCAAACAGCCATCGGCTGTTGTACAGTACCTGCTTCACTATGTGAGATTTTGTGGAATTATTAGTGGTTCCAAAGTTTCTGGGGTCAGGTAGTGACATGGAATAAATAACAGATAAAAACTGTCGGAACAGTTGTTTGACCCATGAATAAGAAATAAACTGATGCACAAATTTACCGGAAATCTGAAAACATCAGAATTTCCATGCACGCTTCATGTTGTGTGCAAAATAGAGTACTCAATGTCGGTTAGAACATTTGAACAAGTCACATCAGCAGGAAAACCGAAAGTTCTGGTGCAGTTCTTATCAATGCTGGAAAGGTAACGAGGAAGATCTTTCTCAGTTGGTCGAATTGTGTATAAAATCAGACATATTTATCCAAAAGTGACTAACGTATATTATCTAAATGGACAGATTGATAAACGAAAACCTTGTGATCTTTTGTCAGTTTTGCTCGGTAGTTGGTGTCATCATTGGACTTATTTCTATCTCGATGCTGACCAATACCGTTTCGGTAGGTGTTAAGCTTTACTTACTGGCAAAATGTTCGCTCCAGCTCACTCTGTCTCCATTGGAGTAGAAGGTAGCACTCGAAATAAGAGCCTTATCATTGTTCTGTAGAATCCTAGCGACTGGTTAAATTTAGAGATGTGTGGTAAAAGGTAGTGTTTTTCGCATTCTTAAGCTTTTGTGCAGTTGCTTTACCTTTGAAAACGTTCCAGTATTACAGTGAAAAGAGTTACACGTTACTCGGTTTTTGGAAGAACGAAGGCTGATTTCAGCATGTCACAGCTCAGTAGCTAATCTTGAGATATTGCACACAGAGAGTCGGCACCCGTCTCCGGATTTGCCAGACCTACCGATCCATGTCGACGGACCCTTCTGCAATAGGCTATGATGTAACATGCGGCGAACGTTGTCTAACTGGTGTAAACTTGACGGGATGAGGCCATACCACAAGCATGCGCAATCAGTCAGATGAGCACAGCCCAACAGATGTAACCCACAACGTAGACGAAATTTAGTCTGGGTGCCCACACCATTCATACACTCTGGTCACTCGTCCGCTAATTCGCCATTAATCAGCGTATTCTGTACAAACTGGTCACAGAGAGTCCTCTGTAACAGTAAGCGCTTCGCACTCCAGAATATCCAGAATGTCGGAGCGGGACATTTACACACACGCACACACCAATATAGAATATGCATAGAGTACAGCAGAACATAACGCAACAAAATTCAGTCACATGCGAGAATAACGGAGAGTTGGGTGATTCAAATCGCCTGCCTAAGTCGGCAAACCGCATTGCACTCATGGAGGTGGTATATCCCCGGAGAAAAAAACGTCCACAAATGAAGGATTTGTGGCGGATATGTTATATCATGGCCTTTCTGTTTTCGTTTTTCGTATTTTTGGCATTATTCGTTGGATAATTGTGTCGCTCGATAGTATTCCTGCAATCACACTGAAATTACGGCTAACGTTTAGTCGGTCCAACAAGAGTCCTCTCCCTCTGTCATGTTCGCACTTTCCAATTCTTCCTGCAAATTCCTGCACAAATCACTTTTGTTATCGTCATGATATCATCTTCCGCCATCTGACTTTCCTTCTCAGGTAATACACATCGATATTTACTCGATGCTTACGGTATTTGCCTATTCCACAGTTGAAAGAAACCCTCGTTCCCAAGCCTTACGTGGTATATCCGGTGAATCCACATGAGCTATACCATCAAGACTTTCTGGCAATTTACACCCCGCAATCTTTCGCAGAAGCGGAGCGGGAGGAAGTAACATACACACAAGTAGAACCAGTAGGACATGTATCTGCTATACTCGGTAAGACTGCCTACCACGCTTTATATTTGGTGCGATCGTTTTACTTATCCATAGTTCTGCAAGAATATGTTTAGGAAATATGGTTTCATCTCCCTCATTGACAGGCTGCACCAATCAACAAGATGCAATTTTTTGTCGGCTGACGGATGCCTCATGACTATTTGGTCAGGACAGCATGAAGATACATAGTGCAGGATTCAAGCATATCACGCAATCCGTTCAGCCACTACGATATTAAAGACGTCAACTCGGGTCAGAATACGTAGACACAACGAATCAAAGACAGAGTCTAACTAAAAGCCATACAGCCAATCACAATCACTTGGTCGTTACTTTCACAAAGACATCAAAAACATCTTTGTCAAAGCTAGGATTTTCATCAAAGATGGCGCTCAACGATAAAATATTTCAAAGCAAACTTCGCCTGCCAATTAAGACACGGAATGCTTCATTTTGATTCATAACAGAAAATAGTTCGGAAGACCGAAAATATCTACGGCAACGAGGAAAGCCTCATTCTCGACACCACCATGCAAAAAGTGCAATGCAGCACAACTCCCTAACAGGCAAACTAAAGCTCCTGGTTTTGATTAAGGCAGTGCCGTTCACATAGACCCACTGATTATTCTGTCGCATATGCCCTTTCTGAGTTCATCTATATCCGGGGCGACAAACAGGTCGGCAGAACAGTACGGCCCCCTCTTCATTAGGTCAGTGAAAAATTATGGAAGTGAGCAAAGCAGTACATTGCTGGGGTCATTACCGAAACAAACCAGGAGGAATGAATACAGTCTTTGCTAATCTTTACTGATCAAACCATTTTGCCAGGTGACACGAAATCCGTCCACCTAGCAGTTCTCGAAGCCCCAGTGATCCAGAAAAAACAAATCTTTCAGCTGTAACATCCCTCTTGGGGCCTAGCTACCGAACCACTCGAACAAAGCACGGAGGTTGAGATTCAGTCAGATTACTCAAGCCTAGACAGGAGGAGTCGAGAACCACGAACCTTCTGTTCAGTACGTCCACGCCTTAATCACTGGGCTTTCTTGAACTCTGCTGAGCTTCTTCGAGCTCTGATCCGGCTTCCTGACTTAGCACCAGCAGCCAATTTTTCCTCAGAAGGTCCCGTTTCCAAGGTGACCAAATGATTATTGTTTGACTCTAACCCAGATTGTAACGTTATTGCAACAGTGACATTGTAATATCAACTGACGTACTGTCACATCGTAACAACTGTTAAGGTGTTTGCATGCCACAATAGATAACTTTGTGGTGACTCAAACAATTGGATCAAGTGGAATCACTGTGTCACGTTTCTTAGCAAGGTGAAGAAGAACCGGATAGTGAAACCTCGATGCTAGTCATTATATCCTTGATGCCTACTAGTGTGGTCCCTTTGGTCTGCTCAGTGACATACTGAATTATGAAAACAGAATAACGAACACTGGTTCTTTCGGGATTACACCATCGGATCAATGCACATCCAGGAGTTAAAATAATGGTTAAACAATGATTTTTAATGGGTGGTTGATATTGGTTTGGTGACCAACATAAATTTCTGGTTGATAGAAAAAAGTACCTCGTATGATTGGACAACAAACTGACATTACCAGCTGATTTTCACCAGCACCATTAGTGTAACGGTTGAGCATGTGCTAACCTGACGACGAAATCTCGAAAATATTAAGGTCCATCATTTTTTCCTTCTCAAAAATATTGAATAATACGAATTGACTATTATTCAAGTTTATCACCCAGTCTTATATGATAATGGATAACATCGTTTCGATGAGGACAAACATTGAAACCCTCTGCGTAGCCCGATCACTACCTAGGCATATGGACTAGGTGCTTCTCTGTAAACCGAACCAATGGTTTCTGCCGGACGGTTAACTTACTTGTCAGATGTCATCCACGAACGCTGAAGTTTCATGCTGCAAACTGCTAGTAACTACTTGGAATCGCAAGGGCTTTCCTTACTGAGGTCGTTTTGGATCCTGGATAATTGGCCGACCTCACACTGATTGTGAACAAAGCCACTCATGCGACACCCATCACACTCATGCTTAACTGAGTGGCTAAAATTATTGGCAGCCAGATGATAACTTCCAATCCATGCTCGCTCAACCAATTATGGTAATCTAAGCTTCCTATGCACGGGTATTACTGTGTGTCAGTCGGCGGCGAAACGAATCTCCACCCATAAAAAGAGGTGGGGGGACTTTTCTCATTTGCAGCCCAGGTGTAGGTGTCCTCCGTGAACGTCATCATCGTCATCATCGTCATCATCCTTTTCGTCATCAATATCATGAATATTATTAGTAACTTGGACAGTAACTCACAATTAGTGGGTACTGGTTCTTGGCTGCCATTGAACACTGGATAGTGGAATCCCTTAAAAGATATGAGAACAAAATGAATGAGTTGGTCATTGTTGTCAAACAGGAATGCAGTTAAGAACAACAGATATTCGCTTTCAAAAATCATTGGAATAATTACTCCTGAGTAGCATCCTGGAGTGGGATTGTCCCGACATCCTTCGAGAACTCAAAACATGCCCAGTCGACAATCCCAGATAAGCATTGTTTAGGCGATTCGCCAAGCAAGTCGCAACAACCTCTTTACTGGAATAGGTCACACATTAATTCACGTAAGCTCTCCGTCCACGCATAAAGAGTACCCGTGGACTGAACCTAGAAAGGACTAAAGATCTTATAGTCCTCAAACTGCTAGTAGCAGCCTTCATTTCGCCTTATTAGGCTATGGCCTGGTATCCATCAACTTCTCGCGAACAAGGTTCAGCAGTGGAAATCATGGTGTCTTATGCTCAAGCAAATCTGACTCATTTCCTAGTACTCTCTTACAGACAACCTCAGGGATATGTCACCGTCATCATCATCATCATCATCATCATCATCATCATCATCATCATCATCATCATCATCATCATCATCATCATCATCATCATCATCAAGGACAGCAACATCAGTGTTGGCACTGATGCTTCACTGCAGTACCGTACCCGTCACGAAGAGACTGGACCTTACCGTGGTGTGGCGGTTTGTGTACCTCGGTGACCCATTGAGCCATACTGGGGGTGTCCGCGCGACATTCACAGAGTTTCTCATACCAGGTTGGTCAATGGTTAGAGGTCTGACGAACACAGTTTCCTGGCCCCCCAGGTTGGGGGTTGGAACATGTGTGGCGACGCGTTCCGTAAAATTGGTAATGTACTTGCATTTCCAGCCCAACACCGCTGCCTTGCGGTCAGGCTTTTGAGTCAAAGGCTTTGATTGAGGACCCTAATAGTCCTCCTGTCTAGGTGTGGGCGCCGTGGCAGCATCGCAGCCCTCGTACAACCATGAAATTTACAGCTAACAATACAATACCAAGGATATGTGGCAGTTAATCAACGTATTTTGTACTAGATAGGTATTTGCAGTTAAACGTTTCTGGACGTCTGAAATCTTCGGATCCAAAATGTTAAGTTACACAGCTCAAACTAAGGCTGTGGTTTGAAGACACAACACTTTAACCTCAGCAAATACAACACAAACTAACGACGAATGTTTGTGCCTTGGTGATGGTTCCATCTGTCGCAGTAAAACCACGCTTTATGCAGCCGCCAAGATAAGTGACTCTTTCCTAAGTTTACATAATAGGGTGGATGAGAAATTATGAGGAAACACTTTGTAGGCCCATCGCTAACGCAAAAACAAGAGCTGCAGCGAACGAAGCAGCGTCATGCAGCATGGCCTCAAGAGATGGATTTGGCGTTTCAGCCAGAAGAAAATATAAAGCGTACCAGCGGCGAAAGTGATCTATAGTCAATTAAGTCAAGCCTACACTTTCTAGTAACTGGTTGAAGACTGATGTGGTTTTGAAGAGGGTGAGACTACTATTTAATTGGTGCTATTAATTCAAGAATCAGCACTCATGTCGAAATAGTCCCCGGGTTCCAGGTGTACCTGTCTATTTAATAATAAAAATTTGGGTTAATTACCGTCAAACGTATTCCTTTCTTATCACTTTCATTTACAGGAATTATGCAAACAAAACACTTCGAAGTTGCCGACGGTACGTGAAAAAATGCAGTTTTAACACTGAATCGTTATGTTCTGCTAAACGTGGGGGTTATGCGTATTTCAGCAAGTCTGTTCAAGACTTTTTGCTTAGTTTATGTGATAACTACCCAGCGGAACTTCCTCTCCCTCAATCATACCTATCGTTTTGAAAAGATATACTTCCATACGACAATTTGAAGCTGAATTTTATCGCGTGTGGATTGAGGTTTTGGTCTCACAAGCGGGAAATTGTCGGTGTAGAATGTGTGGCTTAATTTAATATGACCACCCCATCCCGTTTTTGTACACGGAAAACGTTTCCGGTTTGACCAGCAAAATAAACTTATTCACCCTCAGTTTTAGGTAGCCACTTCCGATTCAAACAAGCGGGTGAATGTATCCGGATGTGATCACACGTTTGCATTACACGATTTTGACTGCTGAATAGAGCCATGAATGACTTTAGTTTTTTTGACAGCAATACTGCACCTACAGAACGATCTGGCGTAATCTGATTCTTTGAAAAAGATTGTCGAAGTCTATTTGAGCTGTAAGCGTTTGGCCTGCACGAATGCACCGTAAATAATGAGGTTTTTGCTTTTCGCTCCCAATTCCACCAGGCTAAATAAAGTCAGTGTTTGACGGCGTTCAAAGCTTTTGTCGAAGTGAAATATGCAGAAGGCAGTATCATCTTTGCTGAAGAAGGTAAGGGAAGCGCAAACATCACTAAAAAAACCTGACCACGATCATCCGATCTTTCGGCCTGCGCTTCGTGCCAGCGAATGCACACACAGTGTCACGCAGCGGGACCTACAGCCTCTGAGCATTCCTTTAGGAATTTCAGGAGCAAAATTGGAGGTTGTGCAACGCCCCGTGTCTAGAAAGCTGGCTGCATTGGTTCTGATGCTAGTGTGAGAAGTTAAATCAAGCCACCAAACTCAAAGGCTAGAATCGCATTCGCCAATTTGCGCAGTTTGTGGTATCAATACTGCATATCATTGGAGCTCAAATGGTGCGTATGTCAGACTACACTGTAAGATGTATTGTTGTATGGCTGCGAGACTTGGGCACTTAAGCCGGCGGGTATGACGCATTTTCAGATATTTGGTTACCGAATTTCCAGATCTATAGCCTGGATCGCCAGGACCCAGTGAATCCGGAATGAGGTGATCAGGGGACGGGTTTTTGGGGAGGCAGACGGTGCTTCACTCAATGAATGTGTCCAGCACTGCAAGCTAGGTTGACTGGACCATGTGTTACGCATGTCGAGTTACAACCTGCTGAGACGAGCACTGTTTTCCGCGTCTAATTCTGAATGACGGAAACCCAGAGGTAGACAGAATTTTACACGGCAAATAAGGATGAAGAATGCTACGAAAAGTTTGGGTGATTTTGGTGCTATTCGCCCTCCAGGATGGGCGGCAAGTCGCCCTGGAAAAAGTGTAAAACATGGTAGCTAACCGGTGCCATCGACTTCCATTCTGTCAGTTCCTATTTAGGTTATTTAACCGGGTGTTGGAGATGTAGGCACCTTGGATAATAGTTGTAGGCCAGGCCTAGTCTACTCCCCCGACTGTATTGCCTTCTTTTTAATATAAGGCTTTATACAAATAAGTTGACATGGTTATGCGGCCGTGAAGCACCAGGGTTCTTATCTGGCCTTTCCGGTAATGATAATATTGACAGTAAACTGGGTGGCATTACATGAGTGGCGGTCAATGGCACTGATTGTCTACCAACTGTAGGAAAATGATGGAACACTCAAACGACTTATGGGAAAGGATCGGATCTGAATCCACATGAAGATACCTTTTCGTGAAAGTGGACATTGAATGAGGGCATAAAAGCGCCCTGATAAATCCGAAATAATATCCTTTACTATATATACTTTACAATAAATATATCGACTGACGTTGAAACAGAGTAATGAACACTGGTTTGTACAGTTCCATGGTGGTGACTTTCCCAAAGTGCTGACGTTACTGTGCTCCATAAGTTGACCGCTTTAACCTTGTCTGTGCTTTCACAGCTTTGCGAGTTGATTCGCAGTTTACTGAGTCCCTTGGCAACATATTTTCACAGCCATCGCTGGGATTAAGCCTACAAAAATTTTGTATTCCGTTTGCGCTGAATGTTTTCTATCCAGATTATCATAGATTTTGCTATTCTTTTTGCTTTCCAGAAAGTTATTTGGGAAACGCACCCACATGTCCAAGCGGAACCCTTAGGAGGACCACTGGTAAATATGTCTAGTAATCTCCATTTGTGCACCTTTGTTAGATCGATTTGATAAATTTGCTGTGTACAGTTTGGAGCCAGTTTAAACTGGGCGAATGACTGCCATAAATGACTAGACTTTGATGGTTTATTTCCAAAACATACACTGCGCAAATGGACATGAACACGTCTGAACAGACATCCTTAACGTAATTCGGTTATGCATCCGATCTGATCC
The DNA here is from genome assembly GCA_004794785.1 of Opisthorchis felineus. Classification (NCBI taxonomy): domain Eukaryota; kingdom Metazoa; phylum Platyhelminthes; class Trematoda; order Opisthorchiida; family Opisthorchiidae; genus Opisthorchis; species Opisthorchis felineus. The sequence continues at coordinate 57,397 of SJOL01006699.1, forward strand.
ATTCACCAGTAGACTAGGGACCATAAACATATTAGGATGAGATTGCCATCTGATACTCCTAGGCGTTTCGAAGACGATTGGCTATATTCTTCTGCCACGCAAGTCAACTCCGTTTCCAAATTAATGTCCTACATATTCCAGGGCCCATACCCATAAGGCGTAAACCTAAATGTTGCCACTCCATCTTTGAAGCGCAAGAGACTTAGTTTTTGAGCTTCGCAGTAAGAACGGACAGAAACACGGCTAGAACCGTGCTAAGCAGTTTTCAGCAGACGTTGTAACGGAGGACAGTCAATGGTGTTTGAGATGGTCATCGCTTGGCTCCAACATTCAAGGGCATGTTCTCTGAATATACGAGATTAGCTTGGAGAATCTGTGAATGTGGCTTTGGCGTTGCACCCTTTTGCTTTAGAGCGTATCGGACCGCTGTCCTGTCAGGACAGAATGCTGAACGAAAAGGCGATTACGATGAGATGAGCCAATAATAATTAGGTTAGCAAGTTTGAACCTCATATTAGTAGAACCCCCGCCTATGTCACATGAACCATCCCAGATTATTTCATGGATGACACTCAATTTAGAGGGCTAAGCAAGGGGGATGATCAGCCGCATGTGCATCACAGTTGCTTATTTCCTGTGCAGTAGTTGGTGGAGAATTTGGATATAACTGACAATAGTTTTTCAGGGTACTGTTTTTTCTTTGTTGGTAACAAATGACCGGAGTGATTGCGGTGTTAAATCGTTTACGTGTTTATCCACATTCATCAGAAAATGCTGAAAGAGGTCTTCGTCCCCCAAAAAGAAAGCATTTCTTTTTATTTTAAACGTTTCTCTAATAATCACCACTGAAAATATACTAATTAGCTATTTAGGCACATGTGAGAGAAGAGAGCTCTGGGCTGAGAAAGCCAGCCTATCCACTAATATTTAGTCGGATCCACGTGAAAAGAAAAAGCACGGTATGTGCATCGTTTTTCAGGCTTCCAAATAGCTCACTTGCGTAGAGCTAGAATACAACTAGTCAAATTTGATCGAGCTGAAGACATCTTGTCAATATTTTCTGTCAGAATTTCAGACAACAACACTGTGTTCCGACGCACGACATCGGAACAGTTTCACATTAAAACCACTGATTATTCTGATTGCCTTTCAGTTTACACCGTCGTTGTGGAAGGCCCATCGTACACTACATGGACAACAAAAGCACTTCAAATGTTGGCCACAAAGCTCTCCGAGACTGAATTCGTTTTGGACAGTGTAAGTCGTTTTCTTGAATATGGTGAAGAGCTTTTGTAACTACCCATTCTATGTTTAAAAAACCGCCCTTAAGTGCATAGTGATTCAAGTATTCAACCTTGGCACGAAACAAGTGGCATTTACAGAGAGGTTATTATTGCATAAGTGGCCAGAACATTTTTCGGGAAGACAGACTGAGATCAGACCACAATGTCTGACAGCAACCTACATCCTAAATAAGTGGTAATCATTCGGAAATGCAGAAAAACGAATATTTCCGGATACAGTGACTGAATATAGAGGGAGTACTACTGAGAAGACTGTTGGTAGCTTGGGCAGCATTTGTTGGGTTCTTGGCTTAATTCGGTTAGCAAACCAACAACCATGAAAGCAGGGAACGAGATAGCTCAGTGTTTAGAGAGCGGATTTACTTACCAGAAGGTTCGTGGTTCGAATCCGACCTCTTGCCCTCGACTCCTCATATATAGGCTTGAGTAATCTGACTGAATCTCAACCTCCGTGCTTTGTTCGAGTGGTTCGGCAGCTAGGCCCCAAGAGGGATGTTACAGCTGAAAGATTTGTTTTTTCTGGATCACTGGGGCTTCGAGAACTGCTAGGCGGACGGATTTCGTGTCACCTGGAAAAATGGTTTGATCAGTGACGATTAGCAAAGACTGTATTCATTCCTTCTGGTTTGTTTCGGTAATGACCCCAGCAATGTACCGCGTTGCGCACATCCACAAATTTTCACTGACCTAATGAAGAGGGGGCCGTACTGTTCTGCCGACCTGTTTGTCGCCCCGGATATAGATGAACTAAGAAAGGGCATATGCGACAGAATAATCAGTGGGTCTATGTGAACGGCACTGCCTTAATCAAAACCAGGAGCTTTAGTTTGCCTGTTAGGGAATTGTGCTGCATTGCACTTTTTGCATGGTGGTGTCGAGAATGAAGCTTTCCTCGTTGCCGTAGATATTTTCGGTCTTCCGAACTATTTTCTGTTATGAATCAAAATGAAGCATTCCGTGTCCCCATTGGCAGGAAAATTTGCTTTGAAATATTTTACCGTTGAGCGTCATCTTTGATGAAAATCCTAGCTTCGATAAAGATGTTTTTGACGCCTTTGTGGAAGTAACAACCAAGTGATTGTGATTGGCTGTATGGCTCTTATTTAGACTCTGTCTTTGATTCGTTGTGTCTACGTATTCTGACCCCAGTTGACGTCTTTAATATCGTAGTGGCTGAACGGATTGCGTGATATGCTTGAATCCTGCAGTCTGTATCTTCATGCTGTCCTGACCAAATAGTCATGAGGCATCCGTCAGCCGACAAAAAACTGCATCATGTTGATTGGTGCAGCCTGTCGATGAGGGAAATGAAACCATTTTTCGATAGCCCACGACCGGTTTCGCCCTTTTTGCGGCTCATCAGGCATGCGCAGTCCCCGGGTTTTCGTCAACCTTATGTTCTACTGGAACCCAAATTGGACTTTTTTCAAGAAATACTCTAATTTGCAAATCAGTTTGGTTTTTCCTAGAGGCCCACCTGGAACCCAGCTGAACCTCACGTTTGGGATGTTTCCATGCAACTGAATGTGCTGCACCAGGCCGCCTCATGTTCTAGTTGCTACGATATTCGAGGTATCGCGATGCACGTAATTTTACGCAATGTACTATTCATAAGGTTGCTGAAAATTCTTCGACAACCCACGACCGGTCTCTCGCAAAACCAAATTGATTTGCCAATGAGTGTATTTCTTGAAAACAGTCCAATTTGTGTTCAAGTAGAACATAAGGTTGACGAAAACTCGGGGACTGCGGCTGCCTGATGAGCCGCAAAAAGGGCGAAACCGGTCGTGGGTTGTCGAAGAATTTTCAGCCACCTTATGAGTATTGTATTACGTATATACATGTATCGCGATGTCTCGAATATCGTTGCAACTGGAACATGAGGCGGCCTGGTGCAGCACATTCAGTTGCATGGAAACATCACAAACGAGGGATTCAGTGGGTTTCCAGGTGAGTCTCTCGCAAAACCAAATTGATTTGCAAATGCAAAATATTTGGTTTGACCTCCACGAATTTTAACCAAATAGTCTTCCAGAACTATTATTCCAACTTTGCAAAGCTAGACTTGAGGATTACCTACTTTTGCTAATCCGTTGAAAACTACTCAGTCGTGCTTCTGCTTTGCATTTACAGGGCCTGAAAGTTGACTCCGACCTTGGGGATATATTCGAAACTTACCATTACTTACTCGTTGCATACAGGGTATATATGGTGGACAATAAGACCCCAGCAAACCTGCGAACCGTACGCAATCCATACATCAGCAATTTGAGAATCACCAGGGATGAACTCTCATGTGAGTCGCTTCAATCAGTTCAGTAACCTGACTCTTCTTGTAATGTTAACCATGCAGAAGCTCCTGAGTCTATTTTTAAAATTCTTCCGAGTATACCACACTAAGCGATGTCAAACTGATATTATAAAAAATGTAGTAATTAAGGTAGACAAAACAAATTACATCCTTTAAAATTTAGCCCAGTGGTGATAAGACACTCAAAGGATTTTCCGCCTTGATATTTGTCACTTCAAATCCTCAGAGGCCTTTCAATAATGCCACATGTACCCTAGTTACATCCAAAGCACACGAAAGCAGAAACCCTGAAGCAGTTTTTAAATCGTTTTTTAGCTAAAGTCACCTCACTTTCTTTACCCGGTGGATTTCAGCTCTCATTGAATGTAAAGGACTTTGTTTATCTAGGCGAATCAAGGATTAGAGGTGGCACACATGCAAGAGTGAGATGGGTGAAACTGCTTTACGATTACTACGCTACTCGACTTCAAAATCCGTGTAATAACTTGGAAGATCTGCTCTACGCCTTTTAATCGTAATCCCCCAAGTCTTCATACGGTCTGTTGGATACAAAATACCACATTTATGGGAGTGTTGCCCAGTAGAATATAGCCTGTGCTTAACAGTGCTAACAACCAAGGGAAAATGCACTGGAGATTCCTGAAAATTTTTTATCATTCTGACACATCCTCGTGTTGTCACATCGCTTGAATGGATACGGAAATTCCATTGGTTACCCTGCCAATTTACTTCCAAAAAGACGTCGAACAGAAGGAATTACCGGTTAGAGTTTGCAAGCCGCAGTAATTAAATTAGGGCAAACTAAGCGATATATTGGACTGATTTAAATTAATTGTTCCATATGGTTTGTTTAATTACGGGATAGCATTTTATGGTCTAGAAATGCTTGAAAAAAGCTTATAGTTTGAAATTCAAGGAATACCAACCATCAGAATCGGGTGTAATCAGCAGACATTGCTCAGATAGACTCGGAGTTTTCTCTTCTCGTGGCTCATTAATATTGTACGGCTTTTAACGGCTCCCGACAAAAAGTACCGAGCGACTCATAGACACGCTTGGGGCTCACATGTGAACAAACCCCTTCCTGGTAATTTGTTATTCATATCGGGTCTTTGGATGTTGTTTCTAGTAGCGGATTACACGAAAATTTAGTTTAGGCTTTCTGTACCTCTGAGTCACCAAAACGTTTCACTTCAGCTTGATAATTCGGACTTTATCTGTACGGACCCTATAGCGATTTTGATAATCTGAAGCTGTCTAGGCTATCTAAATACAGCATTTGCATAATCAAACCAGCTGACCAGGAGTCTAGAAGGGAATTCAGCCGGTGGATGAATTGTTTGCTGAGTTTTACGATTTTTGCCCCCGACTGACATGAAGTGCAAAGTGGTGTAGCGCTACTTCGTGGTCAAGAATTCTGTACGGAGCTGCATTCAGGAAGCAGCTTGATTTTTTCATTCGCCCGATGCGTCTTTCTAAGAATGCTTTCCTGATGAATAACAGAATAACCTAGTCTGCTGAGCAGCAGGTGAAGTACTGTTAATATCAGTCGTTTTTCAAGTGTAGTTTTGTTACCAAAACATCCAAGTGAACCATTTTCGAACGGGTGCGAAAAACGTTAACGACCACGCATTGTATAATAAGGTGCTCCACTTATGATAAACGAACGGAGGAATTTGAAGGAAAAAATCAGAATTCTGCTCAATGACAGTGTGTGGCTTCCTTATTCAACCCCCGGCATGCACGGATAGTGAGTAAAGAACACCCTTCATCGTGGTTTGCTGGGAAAATGCCATTTGTATGTGTTTTCTGGACTGTTAGAATCCACGTTCACGTCAGTCTCGCCAGTCACGTCAGTCGTCCTCCTATCCTGGAGTAAGTATTCCGGTGAGTCCACACCAAAGGGTTGGACACTGGACTCGAGTTTCCCTCTCAGTAGAGCTCATCAGCAGTGCGTGCCCTTGGCTGTGCGGTGGTTTGAACTACGAATATCTGACACGAGAGGTGAACGTGTTACCAGTACTCCACCAGCGCACACTGGACACATGTATTTTCACTCCTGAACACGCGATTGTTTTCACGCTTGAGGGATGTAGTCGGTTTTTATTGGTCGTGGGTGTCCGCGGAAGTAGTCAAATTCACGACCATATCACTCTCGTTTGAACAGTCGCACGGTCAAGGATATGCACTGCTGATGAGCTCTAATGAGAGCGAAAATCGAGTCCTGCGTTCCCCGCTTTGGTGTGGACTCGAAACAATAATGGATCCAGGACAGGAGGACAACTGTTCAAACCAGAGTGATGTGATTGTAAAAATGCTGCTTTCGGGTACATTCTGGCCGGGCTTCTCTTCGGTCACAGCGAAATGATTGTATTATTATTATAGGTCTGGAATCGTCACGTAGTCCACCTGTAGTCGTCTTTCGAGGTTGCTGTGGGTAGTAAGTAAGTTAGACCCACGTCAAAATGCACAACTATGTTAAAAAGTTTTGAAGTGAGCCAAATAATCTGCCATTTGTTCTGTTTGAAACACCTAGACTGGTAGATGAAAAAGTACCATCCCCAGATTTTTCGAATTGAGGGCTACTGTTACTTCCGGTACAGTCGGCCCGGCAAAGCATGGCCGTTTACCATAGCATATTTTAGAGGTCTTTTTGTAATTGCATCGTCAAGCAAGCTGTCTGAAAATAAATCAAGTTATAACGCAAAACTGAAATGGGTGCACGTGTAAACCCTCTACCAAATGGTTTAACTCAATTACGCTACCAACGGTATACGTGGAAGGTTGTTTTGTAAATAAAAGTTTAACAACTGAGAAAAACGGTCACACTAACCACTTCAATTTACGACAAATTTGTTAAATGTACACCAGTGTTTCCACAACAAAGCTGCGTTAGGAAGGTTTTCGTAAGTTTACGAGCTATCAGTTATTTAGCAAGGATAAAACAAGACAAAAGAGACAGATAAGTGAGTCAAGTCTGTTACTCTTTGCTAAGTTGTAAAATTCCGGAGAATGACAATCAGTCGATGGTCTATTAAACCGAGTCTATTAAACCCAGTTTGAGAACAAAACTTTGAGTTTAACTAAACTGCAGCTCATGGGCAATCTGTTTTTTCAAGCGGGCTTTTTGTCCAGTAAAATGTCTAGGATGAAGTGTAGTGGTAACGAAAGATCTTCCAATCGGATACATTTGAGACTGATATTTGACACCCATGCGCTCCGAATATGGCGGAGAGTCAGGAAAGTAACGAGCAGTTGTGCGAGAAACAGAAATGTAACCAACCAACCAACAACAATTCAGCTTTGACACCCTTTTGGTGCCTAGCTACCATGCCACCCAAAGGAGGGATAAGGGTTGGGTTACTTCAGGGTTGCTTAAGCCCAGACAAGAGCAGCTGAGATTCTGAGGTTTGATTTGAGCCACAGACCTGCCGATCGGTAAGTTCGCGCACTAACCATTGAACCATCTCGAGTCCAATTATCAATCGACTTCAGATTCCATAGGTTTGGGTCTTGGTGTTCACTCCACCAAATGCCAAAGCTGAGACAGTGATTTTCAGATTCACACACAGCGTTCGCTCATCAAAACCGCTCAGAGATGTTTCCTCTGATTACGCCTGGAAGTGATTTAAAAGTTTTCGGATGAAACCGTCAACAATGGTACCGTAGGCTGCCCACGAGATAGAGGATGTCATACGCGGACTCTAGTTTTGCGCACCACTGTGTCCATTCGTCGGGATTCCTCGATCTTCAAAATCCTATAGTGATGCTCAGTTTTGAATGCCCCCGTGGACTGATGTGAACATTGCTGAGTTTGACGCTTTGTGGCTGTATAACTATTGAAAGGTGCTTTTAGTTCCTCTAGCGTCCGACTTCGAAATTAGCTACATCATGATTTGAATCTGGTCATTTTTCCCTTAAGCGGTAGAATAGTCTGGTTTGAAAGTAAGGTTAGCAGAATACGAATGAAAATAAAAAACCACCAAATTACTTCACGCGTAAGTAAATACAAAACTACAACAACGTCCTTCTTCCGATTCACCTGTGATGTTGGCTTGTGCCGATTTCCTCGGGCGCAGCGCTTCCACATCCAAAATAATTGTACTGAACAGCAATTCATAGCACCGGGATACCCTGTTATCTGTGGCTAATCCAAATGAACGAGAGCGTAGGATTCCCGGAAACATACAATTTTAGAGCCGTCAGCAGACCCTACTTAAACCATATATTTGCCAAATCAGGTAGACAAAACTGAACAAGCGAGATCAGCTATTCATCCCGGTGTGTTTTATTCACGAGGCTCACCTCAGTCACATTTGTCTTACAGGATAATGTTAAACAATAATCCTGCTCATTATCGACATACAGCCAAGTTCAGCACAGTCTTGGGCTTCGATCTGCGGGGTCTGCAGTGAGTCAATTTGCAGCCCCAGAATAGAATATCCTAAAAGCAGTTTTGGCTTCCGGTGAAGTCAGTGTCTTTCAGTGGTGATAAGGCCCATGCCCACATGCCTCACGGTAGATAACCATGGTTTGGTTATCGTTTCAGGGAAGTTTGGTAAAGAATCGGTGAGTTCACTGCTGGGAAACGTTTCACTTTTGACGCAAAACCTTCTTCATGCCAAGGGAATAAGTTACCAGGTTGATCGGACCTTAAGACAGTCAGGGATTTCTTATGACTAGCCGACTTTATCAGTGTTAGGTGTCGGTCTGATGGTTCCGTTTGTTGTTAGTGGGGATTTTGCGGCCCTGATTTTCCGGTCTAGGGCACCTTAAAAAAAATATTCCTCTCATGGGTCGTTCACAAATTTTGTTGGTCTGTGTGCGCCGAGAAATGCCAGGACAATTGCTTTGGGGTTGAGGTGTTTTCGGACTTTGTACTAATGGTCCTAGACCAATTTTTCTGATAACTGCACACCGCCTCGGGTCATCTCGGCTGATTGAAAACCGCTCTCTACAAGCCTGCTAGTTCACCACCCTCCATTCTATTCACGCTGACTGCCTTAAAACCCAATCAGACCGGTAACTTACTTGGCCTGACGATGCTGATGTGTCAAAAGCGAAAAACGTTGCCAGGCAATAAATCCACCGACTGTTTACCAAACCTCTCTGAAACGATGACTACTCAATCTGTCCCAAACATTTTCCATACGGTTTGAGTATCTTTTTTTACAAGGCAATAGTGACATGACATTACTTTTAAAACTAACGCAGGCTCGCTAGGCCCCGAGACATCGTAGGGTATCTGTATAAGAGCAACCGGACAGCTAAGCATACAGCTGTCTACTTTAGGTGGATGGGTGAGAGACACTGTTTAAGAGTTTACCTCAGGTCATACCCATATGACGTGATAAATTTCATCATGTTTTAGACCGTTTTGTTCTGGCCACAGGTTTACCTGTCAGACGTCCTCACATACCTTTTGCAATAAGAAAATGTGTGTTCTAGAAGGATTTTTGCAAACAAATCGCCGCTGCATCAGTCTGGTAAAGGGCGATGTGGTCGATTATCAGAAATTTGTAACTGTGAAGAGGTGTAGCCCTTTGGAGAAAATTCTGATGTTACGAGTAGTACAAGCTTATTAGTTCATCGTCGGAAGCGATAACAGATCCAAAATCACGGCCTGCAAGAAAGCTTGGCCAGGGGGATCATCTATGAACAGTCCGTGAGTTGTTTAAGACTGCCTTGTTCCAGAAGGGATTGACTGACTATCGGCGGATTCTGTGTTGAGCAGTGCTTGCTTTTGGACACGAATACGTCGTGAGGTCGTTCCATTTTTACGACAGACAGAGTATCAGTCAGCAGAACCTCTTTCAACCACAAAACGGTCAGTGAATAATACTTGTAAACTCTTCCGCGGGACAGAGTGGAAAGTAAAAGGATTTAAAATCAATTCTAACTGGGTTCCATGGCTTTGTTTCAGTAACGTGAGCACTTGCATCCCCACACCAAAACCAGTAATGAGTCGACTTTGGATGCACTTCCATTCTTGAATTGGGTGATTTCTAAAACTATTGGGAAATCTCAAAGCAACCATGTGGCAGCAGCTAACAGAAAATGATTCCATTTTGAGCCTTTTGTTTGCCCATTCCAAAGTTTGGTTTGTCAGTGTGGCCTGACGAATCTTCAGATGAGTAAGGGCTTTGTGTGTAAAAAAAACTGGACCAACGAGTTGCCGCAACCAAAGGAGAAAACTGACCTTGAAGCAGTGGCTTCCTAGCCATCTTGATTAGGCTTCGCTTAAGGAAAATATTAGTACCTATAACCAACTCATAAAGGGAGTGAATATGGAGAGCTTTTATTCTCTATAAACCAGTAAGTCAAGCAGAGACTACACTGTTTCTAGGATGGAAACACCCCCAAGCATCCCAATAAGTAGTGAAGAGAATGCACAAGGCTGGCAGGCGCCAGGAGGACGGGTTCAGATTAGGTGACTTGACACTTACGGGTACGCGATTCTCCGTAAACGGCAACCTACATAAGTGGTTTAGTAAATGAGGCTAGTCTTTGGTGAAAAACCGAGGAGTATTGTATTGCAGCTTCATTCTTGTTAGGAATCATCAGCAGTGCGCGTCTCAAGAAACCTGGAGAGTTTCGAACTCGCGACCTTCCGGGAAACGGCTGAACACTTGACCGCCTGGCCACGAGCAGCTGGTCATCAGTGTCAGTAACTCGCATTCATCCTTTAGTCATGGAAACTGCATCACTCTGTCCAGTGCTGACTGGAGCTTCGAGTGACCAAGTGTCAAGATGCTCACTAGTATTGCTTGTCTTGCTCACTTTACTTACCGTATTTCAAAGATGTCTACTTACTTGACTGTGCCTATTCTTAGATTAAAATGTGTGAGATTCGCATTGCTGATAAGTCCAAAAGAAGGATGAGTCAACTGTCCAGTGCTTCTTGGATCTTCACCACAAATTGGCCTCACTGACAGAAAGAAATCGGAAGTGAAAATTACCATATATCCTCAGATCATCGTCGATCATGTGTAGCTCAGAGGAAGAAAAAGTCCAGCAGTTTGTGCGGTTTTTATCTGAGAACTCGTCACTGAAGAAGCCAGGTAAAACGTAACCATATAATGTAGTTCTCGTGAGTGAAGGATGAGTGGCGCTCTGTCCTGTCCAATTTTGAATTCAGCACACTACTGTAAAGCCACTCATGGCCAAACGGCCAAGTGTTCAAACACTGGCCGAAGGGTCACGTGTTTGATACAGAGTTTCTTGAGACGCGCACTGCTGATGATTCGCAACAAGGACTAAACTGTTGGCCTCACTGACAGGACTACAACTCAATTGAAAATGACCAACTTTCCCCACATTACCGCCAATGATTGGCTTAGATCTGAACTGCGGAGCCAAAGAAGAGCAAATTCACGCAATCTCTTCCGTTCATAAAGAAATTGCGATGGTACATAGAAACCAATGAAACCTGAGATTGATGTTTAAGAAAAATGATCCAATGCACTTCAAAACGAGTGGTCAAGGTCAACCGTCGATCAAAACTGATAGTACACCAACCCGTCGCTTGTGTCGAGGAAACTTTCTACGGACATTCGATAGTGACTCGGTAGTCTAGCCGAGAGATATTGACTGACTAGTTCGGATTCATCCTTGGAAGTAATCTGTTCATTTTGCCATGGTTTTGTGTCAAAAGTTTAAGCACCATATCCCAGGCCGGCCAACTGATCGATTGAGAACTTTATCCAGTGGTTGGTTTTTCCTCTCAGGCTGACTAATAGTTGTATCGCAGTTGTTGTTCCTGCTACACATAGTGTTGGGACACGCGGTTTTCTATGTTATACATATCCAACAATTTCACCTTAGTCGCAATAAATCATACCGTGTCTGCTTTCACAGGATTCTGAAGCAGGCTAAGTCAGACTACAAAAACCTGACAGCTAGGTCCAACTTCCTCCTGCTTCTTAACCGATTCAGTTCAACTGGTGCCAGAAAATTGGTTCGCACGAGCTTCACGGTCACCTGAAGCGCATGCTTCTGACTGGAATGTCACTTTCCAATAACCTGAGTTCAGTTGCACACTTCTAGGATGAACGGCGTGAGTGTGAGCCAGGTTTATCAGCGCCCGGATGTTTTATGAGAGCACACTGAAGATTCGTTTGCAACAACTCGGTCTTTTATGATGTTTCTGTGGTCCCAAGGTAGGATTTCTGAGTTGTTGATTGCGTGCTTCTTTGATAATCAGAAGGTATTCGAATGTAACTCTCGATAGCAAGTGAAGCCACCGCAAACCGCTTGCAATATCCGGTTTATTCATAAACAAAATCAACTCATCCAAAGCCTACTCTGACGAAGCCGAAAGAACTGATGACTAACCGGATCTCTGGCATGTGAAACACCATTTTGCTCATGATAGACTAATGGTACGTCTGGTACGATTTGACTGCCTACTGAGTAAAATTATGTGTAATCGGTCAGTATTCCGTTGACTTTTCTACATAAGCAAACACAGCTGTCCGATAAAGGTTTCGCCGTAAGGATACTTCTACACTACGTCTAAATTTGATCAATTATCAGGCAAGCAAAGTAGGTTCAGTGATCAATAAGGCTTTAGATTATCCTGTACCCCGGAGTTTTACTAAATGAATGTTAATGGTTTCATCATATATCTTCCGGTTTTAGGGCCCAATGCAATATGCCGGAAACAGATAAGACCGGTTTCCAAACTTAGTGAGTTTATTTTTTCAAAAGTCTAATGTATTCCATCCATGAGCCCGGGTGAATTGATCTGCCTGATTTTAGCCAAACACAACGTTCTCCCCCAGGCTCCAGGAAAAAATCATCTCGAATGGTTCCTTTCCAAACAAAAACAAAAACCAAAAAACATCAACACTGAGATCGCTTTCATTTTAAGCCTTGCACCAGTGAGCCAATTACATCCTGGAGATCGGTGGCGTACCTATCTATATGGTGCGTGAGCGAACTTGGTCCAACGTCTACTTTTACGGTAGACTGAAAGGTATAACTTTCGTTACGAATAAAACTAAGTTAGATTATGTAACGGTGAGGACTATCTACTAGACAGTAGAATGACTATTACTGCATTGAGTGTATTAGCAAAAACGTTTTTTGTATGCTTCTTCATTCCATCGTGGCCCACGGTTATACATTCACGCAGTGTTTTCCGGACAGAATCGTCCTACAAAATTTCGACAAGCAGTTGCAACGATGAGGTAAACTGAGGTAAGTTACGAAAGGCCAGCACCATTGAGTTTGTAATGACATAAGTTGACCGGGTTCCAAAAATATCGTAACCCCTACTAAAAAGTCATTCAAATATTTCCACAGATGTTAGAGATTGTTGATTGGCCCCCTCCGGGTCAAGTCAAGGTCAAAGTTTTCATGCAGAACTTTCGATTCCACCATGATGGTTTTAGAGAAACACGAAATTTTTGACTAGTATATATGCACCCTGTTGGCTGAAAGTTGTTGGGAAGTGTTCCTTCGAACGAACAAGTTCAAGAGTTGTGATCTGGTTAGCTGAATGAACGGAGAATCTATGGTCGTCGTGGATCTAATTTCCAAAATGCGCAGAAGCCGACAAAGTTTGTAGCAAATTCTTCAATAAGGAAATAGACCACGAAATAGAAATCACAGATATATATGTAATGAAAGTGCTAGTTTATGCTTGGGAGATGTCCAGTCCACTCTAAAGTGTCCCTAGTATAATCACGTCTTGAGAGTAGAACTACGGACACCATGATTTCAACTAGCAGTAAACACGGTTTGTGAAAAAAATCAGCCCGTTGTCGAATATTCATTCGTGCGACGATTGAACAGACCCGGGTTTTGTAGGTGGACTGTCGGTGGACTGTTTACCGAACAATCACCGCACTTGCCCTCGAAACCCACTTACTGATCCTAGATGAAGAACATTGGGTTTTCGTTTCTGGATCCACACATTTGAAATACATCTAAACTGAAAGTACAGAAGGCCCTTTATAGCGAGTCACTGATCGAACGGATGACATGCACAACTACAAACATTAACTCAACCGTGACCTCGCCTATCACACGTTTGCTGAAGGTTCTACTAATGGGTACTTAATCGATACAGAAAAGTGACGAGCACCGATGGCTACGTTCTTTTGAGTAAACTTTAAATTCGGATGGTAGGGCGGATAAGATGTTGGACCACAACTTCAACGATGCAAACTCCTCTTTTATATTGACGCCTTCACTGTGTCTGCCAGTCCTCATTCTGATAGTTTGCAGACATGTTTTGAAAACGAAGACGTTAAAAGAAATGCCAAAAACTTAAAAAAAGACAGAAAAGGCACTGTGCGCCTACATTCTCTTCAAAGAACCAACCCACTGTCACTAATTCGCGAACCCTACGGAAGAAAAGACGCACTCTAAATGAGACTTTAAAACAGCAGTCATTCGGGCTATTTAACATTTAAAAATATCCAATTAACTTATAGGCTGTTACTGAAAGTTGTGTAGGTCAAGAACAACCGTTTTGTAGCGTTTGGTCTCAAACCGGAAAGGGGTAACAGTGGATGAGCTTGTGTATATGGTAAACAGATCAGTGGTGTCTATACTTTCCTCCGTTGAGTGCAGTTATTTTCCAATATCATCCCTTTGGCGATGATACATAATGCATAATAATACAAAATACATAATGTACATGACACATAATACATAAAAATACATATATACATAATATACGTATACATAATACATATGTACTGATACAGCAGTCTTCGATTTCGGTGATATTCTGCGAAGGCATCTGTTACTTTGCCGAGTCCTGGTAGCATCGTATGACTCTGATTGAAAAACGGACGATGATATCCCTTCCTGCTATCCCAGATGTCAATGATCCCACACACCCAGAATGGTAATTTTTTCTGCCCTTAAAGTCTGAGGTGAAACCGGATTTTTAAAGTTCGTACGGTACCTAAGTTATGCATTACCTTGAACGCAATAATAAAGACACGTTTGCCTTGAATAAGTGGTGTACGTGAAGAACATCCTCGGCCCAAGCAAGATTTTTTTTCGAACATGGAAATTCTGTGCGGAGCTATTTCGACATTTTGGTTTCCGTGGATATTTTCCTTGTTTCACGCGAAACATGTCCGTCGGAATGAGTGAAGCACCACTGCTGATTTTTGTTGAAAATTTAGACATATGTTGCCTAACATTTCGTCCGTCTTAAAAGCACATGTGAGGTTTACCTTGAATTGTTTATTTTTGCGGAGTGGGGTCCATTACTGACATATGCAAGCTGAATTAAGATTGCAAACGGACTTACAGTGCTTCATACTTCTTCGTTGTAGTTGAAGTCTTACTGCAAACAAAGCTTTCACAATTCATCGCAGTTTGATAATCCATGTTTTATTACCCACTGGGTACTCAACATCAGATATTATAAAAGTGAGACTTCTGGAGACGGACCGAGAGCACCAAAGAGGAGAAAGGTTGACGCGTTTGGTTCCCATAGGCTAATAAAACATAAAACGGGGAAAATACCGAAGAACACTTTTATTTTAACGATGATTTCATGCGCACGTATTATTGGTAAAGGTTTAGCTCGGTTTTCAGTTTGATGCAGTATGGATCGGTACCGGGATGATATAACTGAATAGTATCAGGTCAGGCTCATATGCTCTCGCCATTCCGTGTTCCTTGCTGTGTAAACCCGACTGTCCACCCAGGGAGGTTTCGTTGGCCAACATGAGCGGTATCAGCCATACGTGGACAGAATGAACGACCGACAAGATCCACATTAGTAACTTTTTCACAGGATCCTTATTGGCCGAGATTGCCGAAGCTATTACCTATACGAATATAGAGGTCAAAGAACGGCAGTCAAAGGAATTTTGAACTGACCTGACCAAGAAACCTGATCACATCGAGGACGAATGGCGAGGTAAGCAAACTGAGCAGGTCGAAGACTTGGCTGCTCGCTATCCGCCGAACATCAAACCCACCCAAACTCTCCAGGACACTGACATGTGTTTCAAGCAAATGTCATCCGAAAAAATACTGGACATATGACGCAAGCGCTTCAACCAGCAGATGATCATCAAATGAGCTGCAGTGCATAGACTTTCACAACGAGATATGAACCTGTCCTTGCACTCCCTCGCCCCTCTATCGAAGAAGTACAGCAGGCAAACATGTATTTGTGTGCTCGCAGGGCAGCTTGAGTTTGTGTAGAAACGTTTAACTACAATGGTCCAACCAAGAAGAATACACTTATTCAGCTAACCAAGATGGTTTGGTAGGGAAGTAAAGTTTCATTGAAATTGAAGGATACTTTAATCGTTCCAGTCTACAAAGATAACGGAGATAAAACCTCACCAGACTTATGTAGAGACATCAGTCTGCTAAGCTGAGCGAGCGAAATTCTGATGTGCGTGCCAATTAGCCGCCTGTGGGCTAAGAAAATCGGAGCACACATCTTCAGAAAATGATGTGGAGTAATTACTTGTCAAAGCACAATGGACCAAATATATGCAATACGACAGCTCTAACACAAATCCCTCTAACGTCGCCAGTCGCTTCATATCTTTCTGAATGTCTTGTTGTGGCCTTTAGACCCTGTCAACTGAGAAGTACCGAACAGAGTTCTTTCCACACACAGTTGTTTTACAAAATTCACCAACTATATCCGGATCCTACCTGAAGCAATGAGATCAGAGATGATTTCGAAATTTTTAGGGGCTTAAAACAAGAGTACCTCCATACACCAGCCCTCTCCAATATCTATCTAATAAGCTCCGTGGATCAAGCCTTTGTAGACGTAGGCACTGAAATGAAATTTTAGCACGCGCTTGATGGACGTCTTTTCAGTATTAGGCATTTTAGAGCAAGGAATCTGATCCATCGGACCAAGGTCCGGATTTTCACGTTTGCGGACAATTGTATTTTTTGCTCATACGAATGGTGAATTACAATGAAGCTTGCGAATACTACCACATAGTTTGGCAACATCACAAAATGGGATTATGCTCTACTCCAGGCGGAGTCCTCAAAACAAGACTGTGATGTATTTTGCGGACTACTGCGCAGATCTATGCTACAACGAAAGCATACTGCCTGCTGACTTGAACGTTGGCCATGAGCCAAGCCAGAATCAGTGTGGCTTTTGGAACACTCGAAGAACCAGTGTAGATAAAACAGCCTTCGGGCAGAGGCAAAGCTGCCCGTCTACAAGATGATTGTCCTCTGTCATTTTGTACTGCTGTGAAACACTGGCCATGTAGCGGTGCATCCTACGGTACTTGGGCAGCTGCAGTGGGTACTTGGTGTTCACCGAACGGCAAGAGTACCAGACACGAAGGGGTGAGTTATGAAATAGTACAACATTCAGCCGTCTACATTGGTTGGGAAATGTTTACCAACTAAATGGAAACGAAATTCCAGAATTCTAAAGCCTACGAAAATACCTTAGCGGTCCGGTGTGAAAACCCGTGATTACTTTGGAAGTGATTTTTAAAGTTCTTCATTGATTGAATGGAAGCATCGCCAACGACAGAGTGCCAGACAGGTGAATTCTCAGTCCGGCTTAGTAGCAATGCGGCTCCCAGCCTCTCAGACGTGGACATCATCCGGTTCAACTTCTAGAATGTTCCAGTCTGAACCGTGCAATGCCGCGCTCTGATCATTCAGAAAATTCCAAAGGCTCGAAACTACAACGATGCTAGAAGTGTCCTTTTGTAACCGCCGTTTTGTGAACTAACCCGAATAGTGGCTTGTACCAGCTGGAAATGTGTTTCTAGGGCACGTCTCATATGTGATGCGAGCCATCAGACAATGGTCTGCATAAGCAGCGAGTATGTTCCGTTTATTGGTGTCCGCCGTCTTAACTCAAGGTGGCCGTAATTGTTCCCCCCCCCCCGAAGAGGCTCTGGTTTGGTCACCCGGTTGAAAGCTGGTTTTCATTGCTATCTCAAACCCATTTTCTATTAGTTATATTGTATTCAGCTGTATTACTTTGAGTTATGACATGATATGTCCCGTTGTATTCTATTTTTATATATCTATCGTGTCCATTTGCAAAAGACCGCCTCCAACACTACGGACTTTCCGGAATTTTGAGCCTACAGAGGTGTTAGAGGTGATTCACTATGCCCTGCTGACTGAAGGCTAGCATTAACTAACCGGTCTTCTCAGTGTTGTGAGCTACCAGATGACTCATTGCGTGGGAGTGAGCTCAAATGCCCAGTGGCACCCGACAGTTAATAACAGTTATCTGCAACCATTCGAGCATGATAATGGTTTTAGAACTGTTCCACCCGGTCCTATGCCCTCGAATTTACACAGGTACGGGGAGTGCGGGTGTTCACACGTTCATGCTGCTCAGCGCAAACCCTATTGTTTGAAGGTGTCTAGAAGCTTCGTTCCAATCGACAGGCCAATTTGAAGACGATGCAAACGCATCATAATGAAGTCTGCCGCTGAAAAAGAAAAATGGATTCCGCGGAGGTTTTAGTGCTTCTCTAGCAGAATTTTTGTGTGATACCAGAATAAATGAGAGCGAATCACTACAGCTTATTTGGATACAAACAACTCATCAGGCAACATATTAGAAGTGCTAGACTGTCACTCCTCGAATCAGATAGTGAAACACTTGATATTTTATTAAGAACAAAGATGGGTTGATGAACATGTTTTCGGCAAGGTCATTTCAAGTCATACAGTTGAACAGGTCAAGAGAGCAGTATTTAACGTATTTGAATGAGCATCGTGCACATCAAAAAGAATTCGAGTAAGAGACGACACTTGCCCTCTATCAGAGAACAAGTAGATCAGGTCACCAACAGGATGACCTGAGCTTGTCAGTGCTGGTGTAACGGCGGATACTACTGCAGAGGCATGCGAGTAGTCTATTCTCTCGTAATTCCGCTTCGCGTCTATTGGAAGGTGGGGTTTATTACGGAATTTATGGAACTGCTTTGCAGCATTCCTTTACAACTGCGTGATTTTCAATGAATATCCAGGAAATTTTAAGAAGACGCGTTCAAGAAGAAGCCGGATATTCAGTTTTAAAACAACAAGGTGCACATGAGAGGTTCACTTCCCTGTCCGACAGTTTGTAACTGTTTAGTTGGTGATTTCTAATAAACAACTCCGCGCCGAAGAATTTTCCACCTTTTCATTTGGTGCCGTGACCAGGATACGGATGAAGATCCCGTGGCCACAACCTTTTGAGGATGGGGATGTGCGAACTTTCTTGGAGGATTGCAAGGATGTTGTGGAGGCGGCCGGACTGGAGAGCGACAGGGGTAAGTTGGCGGCACTGAAGACCCTCCGCAGAGGCCGGGCGAAGGTGGCCATGGATGCAGCCAGAAGCGGCCCTCGGAAGATGGACTGGGCCGCCACGAAGGAAGCTCTTGCAGCGGAGTTCGACACATCGTCGGACCGCCAGGAGGCTATGAGGTGGTTCAAGACGGCCAGGATGGAACCTGGATGTGACCCGACGGGGTTCTTCGCCAGCCTACAGCAGTCACTGGATCGGGCCTTGCCGGGACTGAACGAAGTGTCACGCCAGCAGCTGCTGTCTAACCATTTCGTTGAAGGGGTGCAGCCTGCGCTTTCTGCCCAGTTGCGGCTGGCGAGAGCAGCTGGCCGGTTGAGTGTGGAGGAGCTGGTGCATCTTGCACGGGAATTGGCCGAGGCGCCACTGGTCACGTTGCAGTCGCAGAAGAACAGGGATAAGTCTACAGTGGATGACCTGAAGAGCAAAGTGGAACAATTTGCCGAACAGCTTGCAGCCATCAAGACGGAATCGCGGAGGTACACTCGAACGAGCCGATACTACAAGTGTGACCTGCCTGGCCATTGGAAGAATCAATGTCCTCGTGCCCGACCACTTGTACATAATAAAATAAGGTGCATATGAAAGGTTTACTTTCCTGTCCGATAGTTTGTAACTGTTTAGTTGGTGATTTCTAATAAGTAACTTTGCGGCGAAAGGCTTTCTTCATTTTCACTGGTAATGCTGTGGTTGTGTGTTCAGCACAGTGTGTATGTGTGGAGGGACCATGTGTGTGTAGGTGGAGTTGAACCATGGCAGGTGCAACACGCGAACAAAGCGCTTTTGCTGACGGAGGATCGGGTCGCGATAGCTTCAGCCATTTCAGTCGTGCGTTGCTGTACCGGTGTGAGTTAATTAGCCGGCGCCTTTTAAACAAAACGGAAGCTTTGGTTGGGTATCACGTTGTGCGGCGTGTCTGCTAGGTGTTGTACTAGTGAGCTGGATATCGCCCTCCTAGTTCCAGAAGCTGACCAGGGTAGATTGTGTTCCTTCATTCTTTGGCCGAGTTGAGTAGACGTGCGTCCAATGTATGCCGCTGCACAGTAGCGAGAGAATGAGTACACTGACATATTTTTGACGTAGTCAAGCACTCTATATTTGAGAAATTCTTTAAGAGAGGGTCGTTTCCAGTATACATGGAGAACACATCATGTGAATTCCTCTCAGTAATTTAAGTTTTCTTGAAAACACACCCATCTCCTTCAACCAACAGATGCTAATTCCGTTTACCACCTCTTGTTTGTTGCTGGCTTAGTAGAAAGCTTGACTAGTCCAGATGTCTGCCTTGACCATCGCGGTTGAAAAATTTAGTAGTTCAAATATGGCAGATTGTCTTTGCCCTAAACATTGCTGCCTTTGGATGGTAATTTCTCTCCCACCATAAATACGTTTTTCATCAATTTCTAGACGTCCGACTACGGATTCCTTTCCAACGGCATAGAGAAGCGGTAAAGTGGAATGAACAGGCAGTTAATTTCAAGACGATACTGCTTCAAGCTGATGAACTTGTAAGTTTCTACGATCTGAGGACGGAGGCTAAAGACCATTGCACCCGGAGCGCTTATTAACAGGGTTTCACTAACTTAATCTGTAATTATCACTCTATAAGCGAGGTCAAGAGGTTCCAAATTTTTTTGTTTGCTGCCGTTCATTTCACTTTTCCGTGGCTGGAATATCCGAGACTCGCCGTCCAGGCAAGCTTATTTTAAACTGAGATTTTGTCCTGTCAGTCAGATCAATTGATGCTGAACGTCCTCGAGGCACTCTATAGCTGTTTCATCCTTGTTTGGAAAAGTCAGGAGTGCGCGTCTCACTTATTTTCATCTAAGAATAGTTACATAGTCGAGAAAAAGTAGTTGGGAATAGATAAGTATTAATATGTCTTAGAAATATAGTAACAAAAGTGAGTAAGATGTGCGATAACCATGAGCTTCTCACGCTAATCACCAGACAATGTTATAGCTAGGGCATAGTGAAACTACAGCAAATATATTTAGCCGTCCTGCAAGCGACAAGCAGGGAAGTAAAGGCGGAAATTCTTCAAAAATCTTCTAGAAATAAATCTTACTTGACCAAATAAGATAGACGCGCAATATGAATTGGACCTTAGTGCCTCCCGTCCCAACCCCTCAGCCGTCCCCCGAAGGAAGAAAACCACACACTCTCTCAGTTAAAGTTAACTGGTCTAGCCCTGTTTTTATGTTTTGCTGCAAGATATTGAGATATTACTCAGCAATGCGCATCTCACGAAAGTCGAGAGAGTTTCGAACCGTCGACTACACAGCCTTCAATCACGGAAACTAGCCAGTTCTGTGAAATATTCATTGCCGATGATTTCTCTTAAAAATGAAACAACTGTTCCGTGCTTCTCGGCCTTTCTGTATGGTTTGGTTTCGTTGACAGGAGTAAATCTCTGTTGAATATTACCAAGTGTTCTCATATCACTGTGAATCAGAGGAAAAACAATTTCACTGGATTTATGAAACTTCTACCTGAAAAGTCACCACTCACGGGGCCAGTCAACACGTGACCACGTGATGTGGACTCCGTGACTGAAGCATGAGTGGTGCCATACCTGTCTAGGTGGGAGTCAGTAGCCCTGCTGATCAGCCTCTGGTGGCCGAATAGTTAAAAGTTCAAACTGCTAGCTGGACGGTACCGAGTTCGAAACTCTCCGGAGTTTCTTGAAACGCGCACTGCTGATGATTCCCAATAAGGATGAAACAGGACAAAATACCAGTTTTGGAAATTACTAAGTCTCCTCGCACCACCATTGTAACGGTCTGGTGTCAAAGCTTCTCCCCGATATCTCATGGAGGACAAAGTTTATTACGGAAATTATGGAAATGCCCAGGAAATTTCGGGAGGACGCGTGAGAATGTTCAGTTTTTGAAAACTCTGTGCAGATGAGATGTTTACTTTCGTATCTAATGGCTTGTAACTGCTTAGTTCGTAGATGCTAATAAATAACCTCGCTCACCATTAGGGTCGCCCTAGTTTTATAAGGAGAGATTCACAGGTCTCTTAGATATGCTGTTGCGATTTCTTCACCACTGGCTCTAAGTTGTGTTTCGTATGGGTAGGGAAAGGCCTAGATAAGTGTCATGTAGTCTAATTTTCTCATCAAAAAGCATTTCAATTGTGTCAATGTTTGATTCTCCCAAAGACGGTCAAACTAAGACAGTCCTTGAAACTTGCGCAATAAAGCAAGTGAGAAGCCGCCTTTTCAACGAAGTGGAATTATCTGCATGTTTCGCTTCTGTGTCGAATTTATAGTATTCCGTTTAGTTAAGACATATTAGTTAGATCAACGACTATACTATCCTGCCCTTCTTTGCTTTACTAATTCAAAATAGTTCAAAGACAAAATTCGTTCCACGCGCATTCCGGAGGCGCTTGACCTCTTCAGGATTGACCGGATCCATGAAGAATGTTCTGGGCAGGTAATTGCCACGGGCACGGCGGTGCTACGGACTCACGAACTGTACACGTGGAACCAGCTCGACATGGTCAATCTGGTAGATAGTTTCAATGAGTTTTTGGAGGACAAATTACCTTTTGAATTCAAAGGTGGGTTGATTAAAAGCAAATTCAGTGTCATTTCTAATCCACCGTGCTAGTGATCACCGAACGTGGCTCTACCCTGGCTTATCACAGTGAATAGTATCTTCAGTGCGCCGACAGGCTATATTCAAAACCAAGCCGGCAGCTTCCCGGCGATTCGCGAGACACATCCTGCTGTCGTTCGATAACTGAATAAAGAGGTTATCCATTGTTTCCCACTTTTCATCACAAGTTGCCGCGGCCTTACAGGGTGAGAATATAACTACACTTTTTCGAACACCCAGAATTTCGGAAGATTGGCACAATTACCAGCTTGCTTGCATGAGTCGCACGATCATAAAAGTCACCACTCGGCTTTCTGTTTATTTTTTTACAAACTGCCTGCTGGATAAGTATGATCACTTGGACAGTAGTAATGCTTTGCATGGGGATAAAACGCAGCGGACTACGTTATCTTCACAGAAGTATTCACCAGTACGCTGCAGGTGAGAAGAAATACTCCCTTCTGTCAAAACCGACCGTTTGAAATCCAGCATAAGTGTGATCAGTACACTAGTACACCCCCACCTCTACGTGTCTGAAAGTCAAGGTCAGTTGTGGTACCAGGAGGCACGTGAGCTTCAGCGAAGCGGTCACGTGAGCTTTTGTTGATGAGTCACTCCGGCAAGGTGCACTAATCGACCGGGTGACGAGTTGAACCACACAAACGGTCATGAGCGAAAACGGTAAAATTCGCCCTGTCTGAACAACCTCATATATAACCGCTTTGATCAGGAGTTCTTCAACAAATGTTGTGAAGACGACTTCAATGCGACGTGTTTCCAGGCCACTGGGGACACCGACGAAAATTGTATGATAACCATGAGATGGCCTTAAATGAACCAGAAATGTGAAGCAGCCGAAAGAGAGTAAAATATTAAGATGCCCTCGAGAAAGCAAAACCACTTTATCCTCCTAATTAGGTTTGGTAGGTGGTGCCTGGATTATAGCCTGCCCAGCACAGGTCTTTAACTTTAAGGACTATTGAACGAACTTACGCATATTTGGCTAAAAATCCACCTTTTGATTTTCTCAACATCTAACACATCAAACTCAAATTATTCCTACTCGGTGCCTGTTTGCACTTGCGTCTGTATTGTGTTTGTAAACGTGAGAATTCACCACTTAATCGATGAATATACCTTTCTAGCCGACGTTGTTTGTGATGACATGACGAACTTTCAACGTCAAAAGCAAGAGGGGAGCGTGTATCGGAACCGATGTAACTGAGCTTATTTGAATTACGTTCTACTACTTCCAGCGACAGAGACATTTTATATCGATCAGTCAACAGTTATCCACTGATCCGTTCCTTGTATTTATTACACTGTGTCTGTTCTGTTTGAAATTTCTGGATTATATGCGAATCACGTCTCTCTCCATACATTTATGGTTTATAAACTTACTGATGGACTGTGATGCTATTTTTTACAGCGTTCTAGTAACCTAAGTTGAAAGTAATTTTTTTGTAAACTCTGAAGTCTAACGGGTAGTGTCGTGGATCGTTCGCTGTCACACTTGATAACCTTGCAGAATGGAAGAAGAACACGGCACGTACTCTAGTGTACCTCAGAGAACAGTCAGGATAAGTTATTTGTAGGTCAAAACATGCCTGTCCTCTTTAATTTCGTTGTCTAAACTTAGTGATAAACTTTGGCTGTGTACTGCACTTATCACCCTCATTCCCCTTGTTACGAAAACCGCGGGCTTGAGTATTCCGACCTTCTTTTTTTAATACAGCAAGATTCACAAGTACCAGTCCGTATTTTTGCTCAAACTCCTGAGAATCGTGTTATCGGGTGAGTTTTTATGCGAAAAGTCAAAGGATTTCTTGTCCTGTTTGTGTGAACTTCTTCTCTGCGAGAACATTCAACCGGATGTGGTGGGTGTTTATTCCAACGGAGCAGCTAACAGTAAATGACAGGCACACAAAAAGGAGCCTCCTGGGCTTTCATAAATATGTCGGAGTGTGCTCACATCCTAGACATTTGTCCACAGAACAACTCACTGGTGGACAATATCTTAGCCCTACCGGGACTTTAACAGTAGCCATCTGATTTGAATACCATCCATGTTGTTTTAAAGCCACAAGTACATCCTAATGAAGCTTCCTACGAAGTGTTTGACTTAACGTGAACCAAAATTGACAATGAAATGACAAGCGCTGTCATAGCAATGGGCGGGCTGTTTGCACCATTGATTTTTCACTCTCAATAGGCCTTTTCAGACCTATTGTTCCCATTAGTTGGAACAGTCTGCACGTTCCCAGGTGTCTGGATCGAACAAATTGACAACAAACCAAGTTTGCTGTTGTCCTCCATGGGGAGGGTTGTTGAGGCCAAATTAGCCCATTAACTGTACAAATCATTATATCCATAAGTATCTGGCATTCATTGCAGCAAGTTCCCACTGTACTGTTTAAGCAAATCTGATAGTTAACTTTCAGCGGGCAGGTAATGCATCCAAGGCTGACTTTCGGTGTCATTGCCAGCCCTCTCGACGGTGTGTTTGCTGAAGCTGTTGTCCAGTCGTAGGCTTTCCCCATGGAACCGACTTTGGGGGTGAGATGTGACGTCACATAACTGATTTGGTATTAAGCTTGTACTTGTGGTCGCAACGATGGTTAGCTATGATAACACCTTGGTTCAGTTGCCCGCAAACCACCGTATGACATCAACATCAGGTTATCTACCATAAAAATTCTGCCTTTTCAAAAGACAAATACTCGTACTGGATAGGTTGAGCAATTTCTGATCTATCGACAAAGCATTTCGGCCGCTTTCGGTATGGATGAGTGCTGGTTCTTTTCCTCCGCTACTCGAGTCACAACAGCTCCGTCGAGTGATCGAAGTGAGGCCAGCACCACCGGAACGATATCATCCGATCATAGATTTGTGATCTTTACAATGACAGTTGAAGCGGTTGAATGACAAAAGCAGTGCACACATTCCAAAACCAAGTAGAGGAAATTGTATGAAATCTGCTTCCGGAATTTTAGCTTGGTGTTGATTGCTACCTGGAACATGTGTGAAACTCCACTAATCAAGTTATACGACTGAAGAAGAGCTTGCCTGTGGCATTGATTGGATGGGACATGTTTTCAAACCAATGATATGTTCATTATACCATAACCCATTTATAACTGGTAAATCTACGCTACTCTTCTGGGTTACCCCGATATCTGTGCACCGCCATTTTGAAAACGTAGAACGTCATAGCTCTCCGTGAAATACACTGTATCCGCTGTGTCAAGCGAAACGCTTAAATTTTAGCAAATAATTCTTCACACAGCTAATCAGTTGTTGATAAAAAATATCACGTCTATTTCTGTATGTTTTCGATTTAATCCTACGCTTCCTAGTGCATCGCTGGATTTACCTTGGCCAAATGCGTTTTTCACTGGCGCTGCTTTCCCGCGACTTACGACCCTTCATTTTCAGTACTTTAATAAACTGCACAAATCCTTTCAAATTCTGCACAAAATCCGCCCTAAAAATCAATCGCATTGCATTGTAACGAATGCGAAACCATATTTTTGGTTGTACGGTAGCCAATTTCATTAATTTGAAGCTTCGCTACGCCCCGATCTAACGGCGAAATCCAGTTAGGAGCGATCAATAACTTCGGTGTTTCCCTGGTCACCCTTCGAATTTTTTCTACAATTGATGCTTAATAGCTAATCATATATATGTATAACCGTGAACAGTACACAATATTTTCTGCTATATACGCTTTCCGACAACACGGCTTTCCATATTTTGTCCTAAAATTCACTACAATATGGTCCACATTTTTTTGCATTATTTTCATACTACCAACAAAGTAAGAAGTAACTGGGATGGGAAATTTTCAACATACCATTGGCAGCAAAAGGATTCAAGCTCAGAATCACGAAGCGAAACATCCATGAATCCAAAGAGAAACGTACGTTACAATGTTCCTAAGTCTAACTACCGCAATACTGACTGTACGTATCTTGGACCTTGCGTTTGAGGGGTAGGATAATCAATTTACACATTTTGCTAGGCTTGTCGTCGAGTTTCTCATCTGTTTCAGCAAGGGCCATTAGAAAATCACCACTAGTGAAATTCCACAACAAAAGATTTGTAAAGTTGACTGTTGTCCCTGAGTCACATGGTTCACAGTATATTCCAACTCTACGTGTGGCGAGTAAACGCTGCTACTTTGTGGTCTGTAATTCATTTCACAACGACGTTAGTAGCACTGCAGTACCAGTCAGCGAGGATGGATGACCAGGGGTTGTATGAGTACTGCCTTTTAGTATCATTCCGAACACACCCCAATTGCAAACTAAGATGATGTAATCGTGAAGGTCAACTGAATCCCTATTTTACGACAGTGTTTAACCAAATGTGCTGCGAAACGGCTACTTCGTGTTCAAAGTGGAATCACATTCAGGGAGTAGAAGTATTTTTGTTTTTTTCATGACAACTTTTGTTCCATTCACGCGTTTTGTCGGAGCGCGTGAGCAATGATCTGACCACCACTTACAGGCAGTTTGTTTGCCTAAGCCAATATAACAATAGGGGTTGCACAAATCGCTTCTGTAAGAATAACTCTGATCAACGGTTTGTGCTGTTCAAAGTGTGTTTGATGTGAGTGTATAAGGTAGTTGGGGGTGGACAGTGAACACTGTGCTCTGATCATGTCCATTTTTACATCTCCAAAGTACGTGTGTCTACAGATCCGAGCTGGTGGTTTTCTGATTGGTTCCTTTAATCAACCAAGATGGAAAGTTTTCTGACACCCTAGTTCGGTTACTTAGGGTGATGAGAGGGAAAAACGCATGAAAATAACCAGCGGAAGAAGTTGATCTTCCAGCATTTGTTTGAATACTGGACGACCATTACAAGTCAAAATATAGTTCAGGCGAACAGAACGTACGTTTCGATGCTCTACTTCGTTCCTGACTGAACAGATCCGTGGCTGCTCTTCGATCGTCGACATCCACGCATTCTTGACAGTAGTTAGGTAGGCCGCACCACACTTTCTAGACAAAACTGAGCTATTTAGTCTTATTTCGTGCGTCATCCGTTCTGTCTTCTTCTTACTGCGAGTTTTTGCTTGGCTTTGTGTCACTGATGACAGTGACGGCATTTTGAACCAACCGGAGTGATAACCACGCGAAAAATGTTGGCCAAAATTGGAAGGCGTTGACAACATGTCCTGATCCAGAATGATCAAGTCAAAATCAGCAGTAACACAGTAACACATAAAACTGTGTGAAGTATGGAACACGACAAGCTGGTGCTGAAATAGTACTCAGCGAGGGAAGGATTCACTGTGGCTGAGGCGCTTTCTTCAAAATATCTAAACGGCCTTTGCAAATTCGAACTTGAAAGTCAAAGTGACTGTCACCGACTGACTGACACCCGTGAGTTGGTCCGCATCCACGCATTTTATGCATTAGGTGCACAAACATCACTCAATGGATGAGAATATGTGGGCTTAGGCCTCTTGTAAAGGTTTTCCCGATTCTAAGGGATAGCAAATCTAAATCTAGCCCCTAAGGGAAATGCTACTACATACTCTTAAGCAGCGCTGACTCTCTTCGGAGGAATTTCTGTTGACGGGAATGTCATGTGTTTTTCACGTAGTCCAAATAAAGTGAGAGGGTAACAACCTCCATTGTGCGAATCCCTTATAGGGAATCTGACTGCGATACATCCCAGAGAGTGATCCATGACCTGTGCTTGAAAGATTTACTTCAGGTATCTCAGCACGGATATCTTCCTACAGAGGGCAAGAACGATAAAAAGAAACGTAAGATGAATTCTAAATACCATTTTAAACGCATCGACTCGATGAAAGAAGGAACGGCATTCGCAGGGAAATGGTTTTAAGGTGAAGTTGGCAATTGCACATTCACCTCAATTTAGCAGGTTCGCCATCGCAAATGCTCCAGTAAGCCCGACATCGCTGCGTACACATTCAAACTTCCAAACAAAATGTTACTAAAACATGTGGTAAACCACACTATAACCGTTAGTTCTACACGTGTATACAAATTGCACAAGCAGGCGTCGACAGTTCTTCGATAAAGAAAAGATTCCTTTGAGTTAGACAAGACCGCATAAGAGACTGACTTTAAACTATAAACTTAGGGAGGCAAGTGGATTTTATAAACTTGAAGAAAACTGCTGAAAATTTTCAGCTTGAAATAAATGGTTTTTGCCGTGCAAGTTGGCACGCATAATAAGTGGTATATGCCATCTTACTCAGTCTTCCTAAATCGCAGACCTGCAAACAATGGTAAATGATCACGAAACAAGAATGTGGACAAGACAAAAAGCCTTATTGTTTGCTGTCAAAAAGGCAGAATTCCTAATTATTAATACGGCGTAAACCCCTTGTAGTAAAACCCTGCTTAAAGAACAAGTACACGTAAATATTTTGCGAGTAGGTTCCCCACGGTTTCAGTTACTTGTGAGGGACAAATCTATCGAGGACAAGTCGTCTGACCTTCATAAAAAAACACTTGATTAGAAACAAAGTGGCCATTAGCGAGTGAAGCAGCTTTAGTATGTGTCCTTAATTCCACTTCACTCGTCCGATGAAACCATATAAACTGAGTTCTGCCAATTCAGGACACGAGGATTGATTAGCAGCCTGTGGCTCATTGAAACTCCAATTCTGAGCCTCTTTGCAAGAATAAGATTTCTCAGATAAAATTTCCATGAATCTGTCTGTCCTTCCGCGGAGGAAATCATGGTTTTACATCTGGACCAAGCAGGATATTGGTCAGAAACGCGTCTAGTACGGCTTTAACTTCAAACAAAGATATCCGGGAAACTATGGAACAAAAGATATCGTACCATAGCCGTAAGCTTTAATGCAAGGCACTAGAGCAGACAACTAAAGGGTCTCACGTTCACTCTGGTTCGAACAGTCGTTCTCCTGTCCTAGTGAAGTGACACTTGTGAGTCCACATCAAAGGTGCAAAGCACTGGACTTGAGTTTTTCTTACTAGAGCTCATCAGCAGTGCGCATAATTGATCATGTCGGGGTTTGGACTCCGGCAGTTTGACACGCGGGGTGAGTGTGTTACCACTACCCACACTGAATGCACGTGAATCATTAGGTCTGAAGAGTCAGACACTTTCACGCTTGAGCACTGAGACTAGTTTGCCCGACTCCTCAAAACTCGAGACCGGTCCATTTTCACCTTCGGTTGGGATTCACCGGAATAATTGCTCTAGAACAGGGGGCTGACCACTCAAACGAGTGCTGTAAGAACAAATTCTAAAAGTTCTACAACCACCTAAAACAATCAGAAGTTGTTCAGCAAGTCTGAAGCGTCCTTGGTAGTATCTCACAGGAGGGTTAGTCGAACGGTAGTTAGTAAGTCGTGGTTCTCACAAGCCTAAGAATAATCCCCTGTTCAGAATTGATAATTCAGGTGCGTTCATTATGTGCTGGTGGAGTATTGGTAGCGCATTCACCTAGCATGTCAGAGTCTAGAGTTCAAACCTCGACACAATCAAGGATGTGCAATGCTGTTGAGCTCTAGTAAGAGAGAAAATCGAGTCCAGTGTTTTGCACATTTGAGGCGGACTCACGAAAATAACTGCATGAGGACAGCAGAAGGACTGCTCAAACCTGTGCGCGTGAACTCTACAGTTCCCGTGTTCACCAATATCTAATAAAAAATTTGTCTGACAAAAAAGCACTGGTGACCTGGCATAACTCAATAGTTTCTGGGAACTATTGGGGAAAGGAAGAGCGCCATTCAGTGCGGAGCTGTCTGTTGACGAACACGAACTTAGCAGTACAGGCCATTAGATAGGAAAGTGAAAGTTGCATTTGTACAGAGTTTCTGAAAAGTAAAAATTCTAAAGCGTCCCCTTCAACGTTCCTGGGCTTTCTTTGAATACTAAATAATAATGACCAAGCATTGCAAAGCGCTTCCATAATCGACGTATCAGCATTCCACAAGGTGCGACGATGGAGTTTTGGCATTTGACCAAACACTACTCACATGTCATCAGTAGCATGCGCCCCTTCATTGGTAGCACAGTCATTTGCTACACGGTGTATTTTCCCAGACCCCTTTCCATTCTAGCTTCGTTTTGGGCTTCGCCGCCAGCCAAGCAAGGTCTATAGGTTAGAAAACAATTTGAGTGCTTCCTCAAAAACAAGAAGTATTGTCCCAGCCAAAACTTTTGCATACAATGACGTATAAACTGAAACTAAACCGTTTTAGATGAGAAAAAACCCGCAGAAGTATGTGCCTAGAAAATCAGACACAACATATTATTTCTCCAAAGTTATTACCGGTCGGAGATATACCGGCGATTTGACAAACTTTCATAGTTTTCATGAATAGGCCTAGGTATCTTCTAGTGGCATGTTAGCCAACATAAGAGTCAAGTACTTGAACTCAAAGGATTACACGCAGTATAAAACCCTCAATTAACTGGTTTCACTTAATAAAGGGATTTGATGACTAATGGTGCATGAAAAAGGTCGCGTTGCTCATTGCCGATAGTACAGTGAAGCTACCACAACTGAGACGAGGCCTAACAGATAGTAAGTAAGATTAGCACACCCCGGTGCTAAAAACAGCATCCGTAGGGCTCTCAGAACTTGCTTGCTTGCAATGTAATGATATACTTGGTGTGGATTATGCCGAATACATCAGTGAAAGCAGTCGAAAGTGCCTGCGTGTTCACGAGAGATCCCAAATCGGTTACGCAAAGAGCGGGAGTAGACGTGTTAGTGCTTGTCCAGAAAGATGACCTGGTCATGGCAGATAATTACTGTGAGTAATTACTGTGTGATACCACTGCAACCGAGGAGATCAGCTCAGAAGAACAAGAAGCGCGGGGGTTGCCTGAGCTTGAGAAAAGGAGAAGTTATGTGTACTATGTGTTTGTGAGAACCCCAAAATTTAGAGAACAGGAGAGACAAAGGCTCATACGATGGAAGAGTTGACGCTACATTGGAAGGACTAGCAGAAGGATGACTTAAACAGTGTAGTAAACTGCAGCGTGGATACGGTCGGAAAAAACTAGAAACGTTTTTCAAAGAGAAATAAAGTAGGGATAGAAAACGGTGCAGAGCTTTCAGTGACTGCGGTAAGTTACAACGCAATGCAATTCAATACTATAAACCAACAACCCTCTGGATTTGGCTCAAAGTGTTTTGACCAATCATCGAAGTACTTCACAGGTTACCACTGAAGGTCAACACGGGTCAAGGTCATCCAGTGATCACTGTAAACAAATAATTATACTACGGCGAACAAGCAGCGACCGGGTGATACACGCAAATAAGTAACTTATCAGGAGCTAAGCTGATAACATTCGAACAAATTCGTACAATCAATGCAGAATCGAGAACGGTGTGCAGCTAGATTGTCTGCGGGCTAATAAGAAGGCCCAGTGATTTCACTAAATAAAACAAGCTTTTCAAGAACTAATTGAGGCATTTTTTGTTAATGCTGTATTCGGAAGGCACCGTTGAGCAAGGTACTCGAAATATACTTGCAGTCTACACCCGTCAACGTGGTAAACTAGGGTGTGGGATAGGACTAAATTAACCCGCGTTTAAAAGAAAAGCAGAGTAATCGAGAGGTAAGTATTATTGAACAGTTGCCACTTAAGCGACCGACCTGGTGCAGCAATTAACGTCCCAGACCTCCTTCCCCAAGTTCCAGTTTGGACCCCCGGCTCGGTGGTTCTCTCACGGAATGGAAGTCGCAGAGACAGAACAGGGAGGAAAATACTTGCGACAAGGAAAAGTGAGAGTAAATCACAGTACCGGAAGGACATGCAAACAACAACGCGAACAGGAAACGAGGAACGAAGACGGGCAAGCAGAAGTCCATAAGCAAGAATAAACCACAATACCCTTGCACAGGCAAGAAACTAGGAGCAATAACCACTGTTTGTCTTTGATTCACGTGGAAATCGACAACCGTTGGGTCTATAAAAGCTTGACAGCTTATCCAAGTTGCACGTCTAGAAGCAGGCTCTCGAAAGCAGCTGAAATATCAATCAGCAGAACGAATGTACCTACAGACGGTGTCAATTTGACTAGTTTGAAACCGTTCTAACAAACTCTGACAGATGTTCCTCTTGTGGGAGTGTACGAGACTCAACTATTTGTGGCCAAACTCCATGAAAAAGACGGGCGCACTGGAGACAAACTTAGAGACATTGTTTGGCTTTCAGATGGCGTTGTATGGAGAATATATTGGTGAGACAGTCATGATGGTGGTGTATATTTCGTCTTGTAAGCGAGGCCAATCTACGCTGAACAGCCGAGAATCACTGTACTGACCAGCTGTAGTACTGACATCTGTAATTAGCTCAGAGGGAGAATAAAATTCATCCGACAAGCGAAGCTTCCATCTGAGATGTCGATGCTCGAGGAGCCAGTCAACACATGTGACCACGTGACGTGGATCCCGCGCTATATCCCGCCTAAGTGCAAGTTATCACACTACTAAGCAGCCGCTCGTGGCCGAACGGTTAAGAGT
The DNA here is from genome assembly GCA_004794785.1 of Opisthorchis felineus. NCBI lineage: Eukaryota > Metazoa > Platyhelminthes > Trematoda > Opisthorchiida > Opisthorchiidae > Opisthorchis > Opisthorchis felineus. Next base: position 90,405 of record SJOL01006699.1, read on the forward strand.
TCAAACTTGTAGCCGGGAGATCGCGGGTTCGAGACTCGCCGGAGTTTCGTGAGATGCGCACTGCTGGTGATTTCCAAAAAGGATGAATCGGCTGTACAGTGCTTCTCGGCTTTTCAGCATAGATTGGCTTCACTTACAGGACGAAATCTCCACAAAAATTCCCAAATCTCCTCGCACTACCAACAACCATGTTTATCAAACCACGAGAAGACATCCAATACCCAATAGTTTCTGGCATTCCGCTTTTGTGACTGGATTCATTTATGCTTTACATTACACCATACACGTGCAAAAGTTCACGCTCAATTGGAGGCCAAGAAAAAAACGATAAGGAAGATGGTAATGCTGTCACAATGGGCTGACATAGTTTTATAGGGGGGATATTGATTTGATGAAATCGACTGAAGTTCACTATATTCCGATGTTTTTACATTTTTCGTTTAGTTTAACTGGGAGCTGGAGTAGAGGTAAAAATGAAACAACGGCAGCATTCTGAGTGGGTAAGGGAGAAGAGTTTGTCCTCACAGCAAGGCTGTCCTTATTCCCAAGTTGTTCACACCATTTAGGTCTGTAGCCCAGTATCAGTGCTGTTGCAACAGAACTAAATCTTCGCCCGCTGACCAGATACTTAACCATTATGTCTTTTCCCTTCAAAATGTTTGCAGTCAACCAGGTGGCGACAAAAGTTAACTGGATAGTATTGTCAGTGTTAAAAGGACTCTAATCGTCAGAACGTGCTCAGAAGTCCTAGTTAGTAATCACCACCCAACCCATTTGCTACTGGTGTTTCCCGCAACAATACTGGGAACAGTGAACTTTTTAGGAGGAGCTTGAGCTGTTCTCCATCAGAGTTTACCATGTTTTGTTCGGCTCCAGTAACGCACAGCGTCAAGCGCTATTGGAAGATTTTCCGGCAATTGCCACTTGACTTTTTGAAATGCTACTTAATGAAAGTTGGTTTTGTTTAGGATATTTTCCCATCACTTCGTATGCTCCTTTGACTGTTCTGATGTTTAGTGATCACCTGGGCAAGAAACTGGCAGCTGAATAATATTATTAGTATCATTACCGCCACTATTACTAGAGATGTTCATACAGAATCGACAGACGTGTATCACAACTCCTGGTCATCGCCATTCGCGTGAAGTTATCGCTTAGTTAGAGCATTGTGCACGGCTCCCCAGGTGTGTTTAGGGTTCATTGATAAAAGTCAAGTGTTGCACACCAATTCTCAGGCACTTATGCGAGTCAAGGTACCTTCATAAGGTCAAGTTATACTTTTTGCCGTGTACTTACGAGAACCCATGTTTTCTTGTTCTCAGAGTAACAAATATACTCATTCTTCTAAGTACACTACAACTTACACTGCGCAAACTGTATTAGCTTTCTATGAATTGAAAACCTATACCGTGCCTTCCAGTCCAACAAGTCAGCTGCACATTGTTACCAGCCGAGGCCAACCTATCGACTGTATTTTTCATAGATCTTCGTCGAGCAGTTAAGGACAGGATAGCAGCTTCAGATATAGCAGTGAGCCAGACACCACGCCAGCTCTATTTAAGGTTCATTGTACACCGTTATCAATAGCGTTATTGCTTGTCGAGCATGTTGACTTCTCCATTCAGTTGTCTCGTGTTCTTGGTCACTCTAGGTGTATCCGTCGATGGTAAGTACATTTGCACAGGTTATCTGAAATTACCTTACTTGCTCGCACTGCGCAGGATCGTTCATTCAAAAAGTTGGTTTTGCCCTTGAAAATTCACGTTGATCATGGTCATTATTTGTCTCGTTTGGTAAATAGTGCGATGTCTCTGTGATGCGTGTAGGGTAGATGTCAAACTCAGTGGCCACGGCAGGTAAAATTCTGTTGCATACGGCGTCACTTTCACCGAAACCGAGGTTCATACCTGAGGTTTCGTTCAACTTAACCGGCCCAAATGAAATATCTCACTGATTAACTCCAAAGAAGCGATTATAACTAACAAAGCTTTGACAGGACCACTGAAGTACTTATATACTGTGGCCCCCAAGTCAGCTCGGGTTGAAGGAAAAGAGACTTGCGGCGCTTCGCCGACTACATTGCTACGCTTCATACTTAAATATTATGAGCAAATAAAACGGAAATTTGAGTCGAAACTCATTACAGAAACGACGTGCACGAGCCCCTTAGAAGTAAGAAATGCTGATCACGAACACCAGAATGCGAGAACATCCAATGTGACCTCAGCCTTGTCTGTATTTTTCTAGTAAATACTCTGACCGCGAGTAGTTTCTTTCACGACATTTAGTTAAAGAATGCTATAAACGAGAGATTCAGTTGAGTTTCCCGTGAAAACCAAATTGATTTTCAAATGAGTGTATTTGTCGAAATCGGTCCAGTTTGGGTTCAAGTAGAACATAAGGTTAATGGAAACTCGAGGACTGCGCCTACCTGATGAGCCCCAAGAAGGGCAAAACCGGTCGTGGGCTGTCGAAGAGTTTTCAACAACATTGCGAGTAGTTTCCCTCATGAAAATATACTGCGATATCTCTAATATCGTACCATCTGAAGCATGAGGCGTTCTTGGTGCAGTACATTCAGTTGAAGAATACCATAAACGAGAGATTCAATAGAACCGTGAAAACCCAGTTGATATGCAAGTGAATGTATTTGTCGAGAAATGTTGTGATGTCCACACAACGGAAATATCAGCTCCATACGAACAAAAATCGAACCAATTGCAACGGTACCTTAAAATGTGTTTCAGTTATACAGCCTGTAGGCCAGCGCATTCCTCTCGGCATACCATGTCACGTCACTTTGGCAATATTTCTCAAGTCGTACTTAGAAAATCATCCGTGGGTTATCGTAGAAAAAACGTGAAGATGAATGATGGTCTCCTCAGGAGAATGGAAAAATAGAAAATGCAACCTCTGTCTATGGCTTCCACGTCCTCCATGGGAACTATTCGTCAGCCAACTGTTAATATTTGGCAATGAGCTTAACTAAGTTCGTGACCAACTTCGCCATAAATGGCGTCCGCTTCCGATCCAAGCACTTCCCGGGGTGAATAAAAATGAGAAAAAAGAGCTGAAGAGACTGATCAAATTTGACGTTCAGCACATGCTTGATATCGCATTTCATATCGTCCAACTGCAGCAATCTCAAGGAGGGTAAAAAGAGCCATCCGCAAAAGCTTTTAGACAGAAAACAGTAAGCAGTGACCTTGAGGAGCGCAACTATGTACTGTACTCTCTATAAATAGCATGTATCCCTCTGACTGACCAAATCCGTCTTTATGAAAGCGACCTCTTCGGGAACACACATTGCTTTTGCCGTACTTCTGTGTCGTTATCCTGTGCCAGTGGACAATAACTTGCATCATGGGAAAAGTTTTGACATGGTGCTCATATACCCTAGAACCAAGCAACCAAACTTAGCCTGGATGCTTGTCTTAAACCGAAAGAAAAAACACTTTTCAAAACAGTCACAAAGCAATCTTGAAATGGTATCCTACAACCGAGAGTGCTGAAATTTTTACTCACTGCGATTCAGTTCAGATTTCTGACCATTAAACGTGCGCGAAAAAGTTCGGTGTTCCATCAAGAAAAATAACCTTACTCATGCTGTGGTGTATTTCTGTGTAGATTTTCTAGTTCAATATTGTGGCTTACATAGGATACACAATCCCTGTCTGCAGTAGACTCATTTGCAATGACAATTAATTAGTTTACTGACAGGTTTCGGAGCTTAACGCCTGCTAACTCGCTTCCTTAGATGTCTTTTGATTTTAAAGCAGCCAGAGATCTTTATGGTTATACCGATACTCACCAAGGTGGTGGATGCTACTGGCTGAGGTTCATTGCTTCAGCTGGTTCAAGGTGTGCAATATCAAGACCTGTGCTATGACCGCCTATTCTTCATTTTTACCATTTTTCACCCCTAAATTGAAATTCAAATTCAAATTTGAGGATACTTAGCATTCATCAGTTAATTAATGGTGAGCCAGTTTCGTGTCTGGTCTATACTGCCTAACAAGCTGTCTTTTCTATTTGTTTTGGACTTGTTTTGCATGCTGCATTTGTTGAATTCTTTGCGGAGTACAAAGAAGGCTTTACTACAAGCAGGTCGCTGAAGCATTTTAAGAAAAACAGTGAAACTCAAGGGCACTTGGTTTTTGAGTTTGCTAATAAACTTTTCCTTGTAATTTTCTACAAAATACATGACATCTTCGCAGAGTTTTGTTTTGAAATGTCTTCCTCGTAAAAACCAGTTCCAAATTGAAAATACTATTTTTTTCCGTAACGAATAATGTTACACCTTCTGGAGCAATCCGGTTGCCCGCTCGATATATCTGTCTGGCAAATCACAGGAGACCAAGAATCCTGACACTGTTTTGCAACGTATTTGGTCCTGTCAATTGTCCTTTTCGTTTTAAAGGTAAATATATAATTATGGATACTTAAAGGTTCCTCCCGACTGACCCCTCTTGTGCTCCGTTTGATCAAAAAGACGAGGCAGGTTCAGGTTCCGTCAAAAATAAACTCAAGTATTTGCTTTTGGTGATTGAGGATTGAGTTGCCAGAAGATTTATCCAGTTTTCAGTGTATTCAAGCAATTTCAGCAGGCCTTTAGTAAAAATCAAAAAGTGATTTGGCATTTAATTAGCATGGCACAACGGAGGCGACGGTTTCCGTTTCTTGCCCCTGTTTGAACACACCTGCGGGAATTTCCCGCGAGTTACTGAAAGTCATCGAAAGGCAAGTGGATTCTTATGGGATCATTCTATTGTTTTTATTGAGATATCAACCCTTGACAACAAAAATAATTTATAGATAAAAAGCAAAACAGGATTTGACAAATGCCGAAATTAGGAGCGACAAAGCGTGAACTTAATGAATAACACCAGGCTAGATACAAACGGCCAAACTTCCACTTACTCGACGGGTATTCTCCAGATTAAACTACCAGGGAAGCTCGCTCTCTGTAGTGGTTGTGCACTTAAATTTCACAAATGGGTCCTCGTCCCTCTATTGCATATAATTGTATTTCTTGGTTTCCAAATTTCTGTCACTTTTCCTTCTACTTTTTACCAAATCGAACCGATTCCCCTTGGGTTGCAAGACTGTAGAAGTCGCACAAAGGGCTCATTAATGACGTCGCTATATATCAGTTGTAATACATTATACCGAGTTATGGCAAACCAGATGCAAATTTTGAGCGCATAAACGTGACCAAGAACGGGTGCCGTAGGTATAGCATCCGTCTAGTAGAACCGAGGCTGACGGTTCGAGTCTGCCTCCAGTAGTGTATTTTCGTTTGCGCTACCCGCATTCGGACTTCCCAGTTCAAAGATTATTGTCTAGTTGAATGGAAATGCATTATAAATCACAAATCTTTTGTATGTGGAGACAATTATTTTTCGGCTTGGTAATAAGCTTGCGCAAAGGCATCAAAATTGTTTCAAGTGCGAAAACGATCACCCATCTACGGAACACGTTTGCATATCTGACCAACCCCGGCGGTTCTGGTCAAATTTTAACTGAGTACGTGCGGGTGTTTAACTGAAACTCTGGCTCACATATTTGGTGACTGCAAATGCTGAAATCACCAGGATTGTCCTGCTGATTCTATCCATCAAAAGCACATGTTTGGTTTAAAGGTATCCGGTCTCCGTTGGACCATAAAAAATCCAAACTGAAACATGACACTTCTGCAGTATACACATATATATATTATAGGAAAAAGTGAATGATTTTACAGTCTTTGGCTGTGAAAGCCTACGTCACCATGAGGGTGGTTAAAAATTGTTTAAAATACCTCGATTTCTTCTCTGCATAAATCCTAAAACACTTTCATTTTAGGAGCGTACTTGAGGTTGAGCTTGCATGACCAATCACGGTTTTTCAATATGTGGTCAGTCAAAGGAAATCCGTACGATATTTGTGATCCGGTAAGTCTAAGGAAGAGCTTAGAAAATACTTACAATCGATAATGTTTTAATAAAAGCGGAAGTTAGAATAAGCAACATACAGAGTGTAGAGTAATGAGAAAAGAGAAAATGATGCAAGCATATTTGTAGAATTACTGATTGGTTGATTGATCGATTGATTGATTGGCTGGTTGGTTGACTAAATGAATGAGTGAGTAGGAAGGCAGGTTAAAGAATAGGCAGTGGGATAAACACATAAAAATGGTAGTTGGTTACTGAATTCTAGTCTTGTTTTAAATTTATTGCCTCAAAATTTAATCTGTAACCGTTTAGTCGGAGAACCTTCAGAATTCCTCGTCGTTTCTATTGATACTGTGGCGCGGCTAAGGCTCCACAAACGCTACAGCTCTTCCATTGTTACAAATAACGCAATCTGTTTTGGGATTGTGGAAATTTCGGCTGCATTAGTTTAGATGAATAGCCCAATATTTTCGTCAAACTTTGGGCGGTTTTTGTGGGCATTTTTGAAAGCTCATTTTTTTATACTCTGTCCTCGAGAAGTAGCTCTGCTGATTTCTTGCGTATAGAGATCCTGGTTGCATATGACGATCGTGTTTCAAGAATGGTCTAAATTTACCATCAGACCAATATTCTTATGTAAGATGAATCATTACATTTCGTCTACCTATTCACTAATTTTCGAACTGTCAGATTTGGAAAGTAGAGGTCAGGATCAAATGCCTAGCTGGATCAGCATCATAATGTCCAGCCATCGATTTCAAGCGACAACCTGAAATAAATCTCTACATAAAAACAACTTCGTAGGGGAAACCATCATGTTAGCTGCTCCAAGTTGAACACGGGAATTTGGGTATATCATCCGGTTTTTTTCTTCATGTATAAATGATGACATTTGTGGATCATCTTAGCTTCTCGGCTTTTCTGAGTGAAACGTATGACTATTCATTATTCCTAATTACAGGTTCGCCAAGTCCTGAGCAAAATATCAATAGGATTCCCAATATATCGTGCGAATTGTCAGGCTCAATCGTCAAATATTGTTTACATGGATGTCTGGACATTCTATCCGACGTGTTTCTCCAGTATGAAATATGAGTTTGAGCGAATGCTTCGATCCCCCACGTTCCTTCCTGATTGGAGTTCATCACTCATTACAGTAGGTGAGTACCGTATATCCCTCTGCAAAGGCTTCTCAGAAAAGCCTGCTTTTGTTTTGTTCTTCTGGTTCTCGAGAAGCGGCCACTACCGAGAAACTGCATGCTTTTATTCCTCAAGAAAAATATACCCACATTAAGTTAGTCCCCAGGCCGACCAGAAATATCATGGTGCATAAATTCATTTAGTCTATCTCATCCTGAATTTTATTCCTCATAAGTCATCATTTTTAGCCCATTCAGTTTTACTAGTGTATGCGTGAGCTCAGGGACAGCTATTCCGGCAGAACACAACAAAAAATATGGCGGAGCCTCGTGGCCGCTTCAGATCACTTCATTCTTGTTCCTTTCATGATTACTGTAGATATGTTCACAAAGAATTTACTTACGTTATCAGCCACTCTGAGAATAGTACTATCGTGTTCAGTGTGAATAATGTCGACTAGATAGTGCTTTGTCAGTGGCGTTTATCTAAGATGATTATCGGTAGAAATAGACAACGCTACGAGCCGAATGAGTAACATTTGCTACGGTAAAAATAATCGGGATTAGAAAACACAGAAGAAATAGAGTCCTCGTGGTTTCCGCCACTGTTTGTTTGATCGGTGAAGCTGAAAATGTCACAGATGTGAGCTGAGGCTGAAGTCGGTTAGTCACGCTTCTGGTTGATGCTTATAAGCTTCGAACAATGCGTGTATGGACTGACTGTCTTGAGACGTACCAAGCTTTCCGCACAGCACTATTTTCTTGGTGTTTGTAGGCTTATTTGACCTGGTTGAATAAAAAACAAAATGGTTTTCCACTTCACTGCCAGCGTGGTTGTTGATTCTTTTTTTAAGTTTCTCACATTGAAGCAGATTTTTAGAAGTTCTGAGAGACGTGCTTTTAGCTTTCTGCCTCTTCTAATTATATGGCAAGCCGTTCAGCACAATAGAATGCGGTCAGGCCATGCATTTGATCGCCTGGATTCGAGTTGAAACTTTGAGGGTTGCTTAGTGTCTGCTAACGGTGTTTCAAGGCTTGAAAAATACAACAAAAATCTCGGAGATCTATGCGTTCAAGCCTGGCACACAAACAACTTTCACACAATAAGATAAAAGCAGGGGTAATGTCTCATGTGTATGCAATGCCCCTTGTCCAGGCTTGCCTAATAAACTACGAAATTGCTTACCGGATCATCTGAGAGTGTCTTTACAATCCGATTTCTAGAGTTAGGTAGTCCCAAATCCGATGTGACGGCATAATCAGCATTTGGCCTTGACATCTCGCCTATCCGTTTACCCTGGGGCTATGTGGAAATGAGACAAAATGAGCTGAACAATTTCTGTTTTTTATAAGCGCTGGTCTGAAAATTGACTTTAGCTGGGGTGCAGTTCCACAGAATGTTTTATTAACAGTGGTTACGCTGGCGTAGACATCATCCAAGTACTTCATAAACCTTGTCGATGTAGGGAAGTGTAATCTGCCTACATTCTCTTCGTCATGTTGCATTCGCCCAAATGGGTTTTCTGAGAGAAAACAACATCAAATCCCAGAGGAAATTCGACTTACTGGTGAAGACTAGAGCCATATACAAGACTCAGTACAACAGGCGCGATAAGCCTTATGTAGAAGAAACAGGAAGGAAGCTTTCCGCCGGACCGCATGAACAAAAACGTACAATTAAAAGCCTGGCCAATTTTCAGCTGTTTCCGTGAACCAGTTGCATAAAAGCACGGCTGCAAATGTTTACGTATAACGTAGTGGTCTGAACAAGAAAGAATGAACCCGTCACTCTGCCGAGACAGTATTAGGTGTTGTGCTGTAAACTGACCCGTTCTACAGACTAGTAGAAACTAAAGAATTCCACAACTAAAAAATGCAAAAATGAAACATAATACGTAGGAGGCACATGTGGAAAAATTAGGCAAATCCTTATTCAAATGATTGATCCATCTGAATAGACCATTCATTTAATCAATAAATCGAACGCATTAAAGTACAGAGTGAAGGATGTTTCAACAGAGAAACGTGTCTAAGTAATCCATCAAAAGCAAGGAAATCATCTAGAACAAGGAGAACAACTAAAGCGAACACGGAAGTACAAATGACCAATTAACTAAAAGATCAGAGCAGTTCAGATCGACCTGTAAAATCAAAGAAAGGAAGCCAGTAAAAATAGAAATTTCATAAAGAATCATATTTAACGAGGGTAGACAACAAAGCAATCATAATCTGAACAAACTGAACTGGGTCCAGGATCCCTAAAACGATGCGGTTCGATGAACCGGTCGGTCAAGTTTACTTAAGACCACAACGGAACATGAACCGTTATCTGTCCAATGAGCTTACGAGATAAGTACACAGCAATCAGCTACGCATCAAATGATACCAAACAATCTTTGACAGCTGTGTAAACCCAGGCAGGTAGTATTGAGGTACCCTTTCAGCCGTGCACTGACAACTCTTCTCCGCCGTTAGCTAACGCTGAAACAACCCAAAAATTTTGCACTCATTTCCCCATCATTGAATTCCCATGCAGTACCCTTCTAACCACACAGTTTGGTGAGAACGACTTCTTCAAAAACAGTTGTCCAGTACTACTCTTAATGGACGATACCTTCAAATGGCATGCTTTTATTCAATCGATTTAAATAGATTTAAATAGATTCTTCGAACAAATACGACTGTAAAAGCTTGGACCAATTGCCAGCAGGAAATAGCCTGTTACGACCACTATGATCTTGTCATGACCAGGCTGACAACTGTCAGGTTGGGTATCCTATATAAGCAAAATTACGGGGTTACAATGGACGCTCAGAATAAGCTAGGCAAAAGTGTTTTTAATATTGAAACTGCGTGCAATTTCTGCGATATTCTGCAGCTATATTCCACCCCAATTGAGGTCATTTCGCTTGCATGCAGACCACTATCCTGGTGACCGACTTCCAAGTAAGTTTATCATTGGTTTATTTTATTTCGATTAAACCCTTGACAGAGTCGTATTTGTTTGGTGCAGCCAAATCCAGGAGATCAAGAATCCTACCATTTTTTCTCAAATACATTTTCAGGAAACTGGACTAATGCTATTCAGCTGTTGGTTCTAGAATTCTTACCACATTTTGCTATGTACACTTAAAAAATGAGACTGTTTGTGCCGCGGTGTTTCAAGGGACAGTCTATTAAAATTGAATTCACAGCCTAATAGTAGTGTCTTAGGCCATAAGGTGAACACTAACCGTAATTGGTTGGCCAGGTGAACTGAAGATGTGCTAAAAAGACCAAAGGATGTGTTCTCTGTTAGCCACCATTCCTGAATATAGGAGATTTTTCGGATGGGATGATTACGTTCAAAGAATAAGTGCTTCTTCTGTGACAAGTGTTTCCACTCTGAAGTTGGTTAATCTTTTCATCTGAATTCAGATGGGATTTCAAAATGATATCTCACCTAAAGTCTGTGCTGGATGCGAACATGTAGTGCAACTAGGACTATGTTCGATTTCTTGTCGGTCATTGGGTCACGTGAAAGTTTCACCATCCGTTATCGAGACCAAATGCGCTTGTCGTTTCTTCCACCAAAAACTAAATTGACCGAATATATCACCATCGAACATGGACGTCAAAACAAACTGGACGGAGATGTAAACACTAAGAACAGCTTACAAGGAGACAACCAGTTGCCACTTGGGCCGGAAGATCTGTTGATTGGTGGCAATTTGTCCCAGAAATCAATTTCTGATGCGTTTTTTTCACTGATTTCGGTTGACTTCTCTTCAGCTGAACACAAAAATTTATCCAGGTTTTATATGGAAACTTCTGAGGACAAAATAAAGCATTGTGGAAAAAAGATGTTATAATCCGGCGTTTCGGCATTTTGGGCAAACTTTTCAAAGATCTCCACAAGTAACATTGCATAACTCACTGTAGAAACCCTTGAAAAAGGTTGCGCACGATAACCAAAAAGTCGTATTATGTCACTTTTTCTCACTACGCTGTGTTTAGACTTTAAACGTTTCCATATTATGCACCACAAGGCGATCAATGTTTTTAATGATTCCCGAACCGAATCTGGCCCGTAACTCATATCTACGTTTCGTTCTCCTCGAGTATTTTAAAGCCACGCGTTCCAGTTGGTCTTACGTATTTTAGCTGAGTAACCTCATTGCTGAGGCACAATAGCGTGAAAGTTTCATTTATTGGTATCAAAATGAATGTGGTTTTTAAAGAGACCGGTTCACCAAGGCAGAATTGTCTTGTGATATATAAGCATAAAATTAATCCCGGGATCTGACGGTATGGCGGACTGTGTAAGCTCTACCAGTTCAAAAACTTCCAGCGTCAAAGTAACCCAACTATTGCCTACAGGTGAGAACCCTGACGTGACTGTTTGGCACCTTCTACAGCTCTGAACATACCCATCCTTAGAGACTGAGTTTGGCAGGCTGATGCAAATGAACCTAAACAAACTGAGGAGAATCGTTATTATCATCAGTTGAAGAAGATGACTAAGGGATGGTCGGATGATTGGAGGAATACAGGTGGCTTCGTACCTGGTAAAACAACGACAACAACCTAAAAACAACCTGCAATACACGTTATTGTCTAAGTTGTAAATATACCCCTGTCATTTTATATGTATACACAAGTCCAGTGCTCTAAATTCTGGTTCCGGCCTTCAACACATATCACTTAATGAGTTACGCACACACAGGACAACTTTTTTTCCATTCATCGGAGTAAATTTTGGAATACTAAAGTGCCACCGCTTAGTGCACTACTGTCAAAATGTTCTTTAAATCGCAGGAGTTGTAGAAAATTTTTTATTTCTTTCGGATGCCAATTGAAAATGGACGAGTAATATAGTCAAACCAGCAAGTGAACTTGTTCGTAACGAATGGCGCATGTGTCGATGATACAACTGACGTGTTGTAAACATATGACGCAATTTTAGTTTCATACATTAATGGATACTGTCGATGGTAGTTCGTAGACAATTTCGGTGATAAATTAGTTTTGTCTTTCCACAAAAAACTGATACATAATGTGACATGACCAGCTTCAACCACTGCGCTTCTTGTTTTCCAATAATGGTTATGGTGATGGAACTACTGTTGCGAGAAATAAGAACACTTCCAAAGACATCGTCGCGCACCTTCTTGAATGCAGCCAATCTTGGATAAATATTGTGTTCCTGTATAAATTTATTCCATATTTCTGACGTAGCGTTTATTTTGTCCAGGTGTTTGTACATTCTGATAAATCCTCATGAAGAAAAGCAATGACTAAACAGCCAATTTGTAACGTCCATTGTACAGTAAAAACCGCACTTGTCCACATCAAGCGGGGCAAGATGGATACAAGCGACGGTCAGCTGATCGAGTCAAGGATTGTGAATCTGGTAAGTACGTCGAGAGTTCTCTGTTTTATCGTACAACTGAAATACATGCACAAACGTTCTACTGAAGCTGTAGACTGCGAATCGATCACCCACCAAAAATAACGTTTAGGTCATGAGGATTGTTTGGTTATTTCGATCAATCCAAGGACTTTTTCACTGCATCGTTTAGATACAGGGTGTGAATCCATTTGAACTCTCCGTCATCATTGTCATCATCATCATCACCAGTGGCGTTAGTAGAATCAACAACAAACTTATCGTCGTCAACGGCCACACTGATATTCTCATAATTCGCAATGAATATCCTGGTTGCAACTAATCAATATCGGCCTTCTTCTAATGCATTCTCAAGGAAACCCATAAACACCCCCATAATCTTATATGATTGTGCACTGTCTCTGTACACTGACTGTAATCCTGGTCCTTTACTATGGAGTTTGCTGCCTATTCGGCGAGTTTCCGAAATTGTTCCGAGTTCATTGCTCCAAGTCACTTATTATTCGCTATATTTTCAGTTGGATTTAAGGCCTTCGTTTGGATATATATGAACTACTTCAAAACAACAGTACCATCTTCTATCCCCTTCTATTTAGGATGCTAAATAGTCCCTCGTGGAGAGAGTATTTAGTTATGAGAAAAGTGAATATTTCAAACCATCTACCTTTCGACGTATCTAGCTGATGAATATCCGGCAGTCTGCGGTTTATGAATGGCTGTTTGTACCGAATAAATAAAAAACCCTAGATATTCAGTGCTATTGTGTACCGACAACCAGGTTATAGTGGTGCACAACTTTTATGAAACTATGTCAAACATCTTTCAAAGGTTCGGATCTTTGTTGACTGGTAATTTCGGTATCACCGCTGCTAGCGGTTTAAATGAGGTAAACAATGTCCGAGTTGGGAACGTGATCAATATAAAGTTTTTTCTGGTCATTTTATTTATCATCTTAGAGCAGTTAGCGCCAGTATATTTTCTTGAAACTGTGCGATCTGTTAAAAAAAATTCTGAAGTGACCGCCATCTGGTGCTTTATGACCAACAACAGAGGGTACTGTCCTCAGGCCTCCTGTTTTGTAGATCATTCCATTTTTATTACACTTCTCTGGCCTGCCAGCCACTACTTAAAATGTAGTCATACCCAGATGAGGATAAAATCTTCCTTCATTTTTTCACTGTTGTTGAAGCGCTTCTGATAGCGCTTTATCCTGTTCTTTGTATTCGTGTAAATATATATATATATAGTAATATGATCTAACGACAAACGTAAGGTTGAACCCAGAGAAACATAAGCAGGAATGCAGCTTCTTTGGAAGTAAACGAGTTTCCTATATTGTACAATGTATAACCACTAATGAATCATGTCAAGAAAGTGTGTTGTTCACAGTAAAAAAACTGTACGGAAATTTTATTCTTAAAGTATTTTTGATCTTCAAATCTACGCAGATAAAGACGCATCTCAATCCTGCACCCGATCTGGTATACAGTGTGCCGACAACCGAGGTATACAAGCAAGAATACTTTGCGGTTTATATTAGAAAACCAGATAACACTGTCACAGCCAGTACAGTAGGACCAAATGGTTATGTTGCCGCTATTACAGGTGAGGCTTCCAGTGTCATTGTGATTTCCTCTACCTGAAACTTTTCTTTGTAGCCCCTGGACCGGGAATTATCAAAAGATGGTGCATGAGGGCTTGAATTTTGCTAACCTATAGAGGCTTGAACCAAGACGATTATGAGTTTTTTTACTAATTCCAACTTGCTCGACTAAAACCGATTAATTATAGCAACTCTGCATTGATGGTCGTCAGAAAGTATTTACCTGAAACGACTTCGATGAAGCAAAAATCTAAGATTTTGTTTACAATGGTCCTCTTGCGCTGCTGGATTTCTTTGATATAGTTAGACTGAATGCCCGAGATTAACTGTTCAGTGTTGAGTTTATTCCTTTGGATCATTTGGTTCTGTGAAGGACAAAATATATTTTGAGAGAACTTTAAAGAGAGGAATAGATTTTCTGCTTGTGTGCATACCAGGCGACCAACAGTCTATTATTTGTTTTCTGGAGCGAACATCTGTTCTTGTAACTCAACAAAATAAACATGTGGAGTGGTTGTTTTCTTCTCGAGCCGGAAAAGCAATAATATTAAGCACGGCCTTCTTCAGCACGTGGTTCTCGCAATAAAGACAGGAGCATTTTAGCTCATCTTAAACAATAATGAGGTTTTTTATTTGAATGGTTTATCCGTATCGTGACATTAGTAAAGCCGTTCGCTAATTTGATCGTTACATTTTTGCGTTGATCTGATGTTTAGTTACTGTACATACCTACATACATACATAAATACATACATACATACATACATACATACATACATACATACATACATACATACATACATACATACATACATACATACATACATACATACATACATACATAAATGTACATACTTTTAATGAACGAGCCTGGCCACGTAATTCACAAAAGCAGCATCATTGAATAATCCACAAGTAGAGCGATTTTTAAGAATATAAACAACTCTCTGGGGGAGTTAATCCTTTTGATAAATGAAAGAATGTCTCATGTCGACACTTACTGGCCTTGTAGCATACCATTTCCTTCTCCTGAAGGTTACTTTGACATCTGGAGATGCTGGTACCTCGGGTGCGTTGATTGGCTGTAGATCAGGCGGCTGTTCATCTGTTCGCCAAGCTTGGCAAGTTGTTTGCAGACCCTACGTCACCAATTATGGAGACATCACCACCCTTTGGTGACGAAACGTCTGCAAGAAACTTGCCAAGCTTGGCGTAAAGGTTAACATTCAGCTGACTGTTGACCTATTGGTGCCATGGACCTTTTCCCATTTAGTGTCTGCCATGTTTTGTGACAAGCGTTTGCGTCCACTCATACGCTAACATACGCACGCACGCACGCACGCAAGCTAGCAAGCAAGCTGAATCTGAGAGTTCAACCAGTTTGCTTATCGCTCACTCTTGGGCCCTGCGGCAAATCGATCGCCTACTAGTGAACTGTTGTCACTTGCCGTAGAGATGTGCAACTATGGCCTGATTGGTATCAACCCTATCTTCTAAACGCGATCTTCTGGGAGTTCGAACTGTGAGAATCATCCTGTATGAAGTGGATGTGTGAATGAACAAAATTGTTTTGGTGAACATGGATTCCTATCATTTATTATCAGACTTTCAGTAATCTTTGTTATATTGTGTATTTTGATTAACCCGGATCTCTGAAATGCCACTATAAGTTAGCGCCTCAAAAAACCTCAAGGAGATACTTTTGGTGTTCAGTTGCTAGCTTACAAAAGCCAGATTAAAACTCTGAATCTACCCCTTCAGAAGGTTGATTGCTGTCCAAAAAGATTAGAAGTCTCGCCTAATACTATCGTTTGCAGACTAATTTGGTTTTGACGGGAGACACAACTGGATCCATCTCGACCTCTCGTTTATGATGGTCTCCACAAATTTCAGTCGAAGAATATCATAAACGAGAGATTCAGCTGCATTCACAAAAGCCTCGCGTCAAGACCAAATTAATTGTAAAATGATGGTATCTGGCTAATTCTCTTCGATTTGGGTTAAAGTAGGAAACAATGTTGACAGAAACTAGGAGTCTACCTGTGTCCACCTGTTGAGCCCCAAGAAAGACGAGACCGGTTGCGGGCTATCGAACAGATTACATCAACCTTACGAGCAATGGGTTACGTCTAGATTATAAATCTGTCCCCCTCAAGCTAATGATTACCTGTGATGACACAACAAACTGGAATAAAAAATATGACAGAAGCACATGTTTCAGTCTTGAAAAGTCCAGAAACTATAGCGTACAAGTAGTACGTACACACTGACAAAGGAAGTGGTGTAGAAATGGTGTAAGTGTAGAGACTGTGTTAAACAACATAATGGTGAAAGCAGGCTGAGATGTTTCCTGCATTTTTTGAGCTTAGCCAGACTTCTGGCAGTGTTTACATATAATCGGTTCAGTAGCAAGCCCATAAATGTAGGTGTTGATGTGGCTTCCAAAACCATGAACTTTCACCCACAGTGATGTTTCCGCCCAAACCACAAAATCGTCTTTGTTAATTAACTTTGTTCACTCAAGCTATAGCTTGCTCTAACATTACTGCAAATGTTTCCTAGCTGAATCGTAACTAATTACACCTTCACATACACAGTTATCATCAAGATTCTGTTGTTATCCTTGGAATAAGAAAATTTCATTTGCATCGATCTGTACTGAAAACCGGATAATAAATCTGCTTTTGCCTCTCAACTTACAGGAGTAGGCCCACAGAAAATATTCGGTCACGATGAACGTAAGTGAAACATTCTGCACGACGATCCGTATAATGTGCGGACCTGCTTCTTCAAAAGAACTGTCTAGTTAGACTTTTGACAATAGACTTGAAGTAAATGTATCCCTGGAACGCCTTGTGTGGGTTTTCGGGTAGACAGTTGGCAGTTTATATAAGAATGGTCATTAAGTGCCTGCCGGGATTGTAGGTTTTATTGAAACAAAACGCGTATAAAGTCCTTACGGTCGTCCGTTCAACAATACTTGTTATGACACTTCTGTGTTTGGCACAACAGTTTTCTGGCCGCGTCCAAATTGCAATTCATAAGTTTCACTGCAAAGACCATTTCCACGGCTTTCAGCCCGGTTGCAATTGACAGGGTAAAGTAACATGAAGAAAATCAGGTCTGTTTAGTGAAAAACCAACAGAACTAGTTCTCACACTCTCTCAAAACCGAAAACTTCGTGAAAACTCCACTTCCTTTTGAGAACCAAGGTGAATTTTCATTTTTACGTAAACCGATGCACTACTAACGAAAACAGTGTTACTGCTGAAAGATAAACATTTTAGTAGAACAAACTGGCCTAAGAAAAACTTAGAATTCTTCATGCATGCATCGCCTAAGAAAGTCTTCAAATTCTTTATGCATGTATGTTTCTTTAATATGACAAGCTCTGTCCTTGATTTTGGAAGTCACTTCGTTTCTTATTGATAGTAAGGTTCAGCTGATCGCAAACCTAGATGGTTGTTGTGTCGTTTAGTGAGCGGGGCAATTTGATTGCAAACGTTTCATCGCCAACCGATGTGACCTCACCAGTGCGTTGTTAGCAGGCGGAACGAATCGTACAGTTGGGTTAATGGTTTTGCATTGACGAACGTTCAGTGTGTGTTGATATACGTGTCGCTAGCCTGGGCGGACTTTCGAATACTACTGGCTGCTCTGTTCGTTCTATTGATTGTTTGATATCCTGCAAACTCATTGATTGGCAGTCACCTTATCTTTTAGCTTGGCCTACCCTCCTCTCTGCTATTGACCTGCCTGGGTTATGATTTATGTACCTTGTTGACCCTTGTGATCCTAAGGAGTTTCCAGTTTCTCGGTTTTCTAACATCATAGTCGGCTATTTCTGATAATTCCTGTTGCGGTACTGGTCCTTTCCAAGTAGTGCGACGTAAATTTGATCTAGTTCAAAGCGTCGGTTAATCGAATCCTTCGTGAAGTACCATTCTTCCATGCACGTGTGAAAGTTGTTCTAGGCAGCATTCCAGCTGCAACTTACCCGTTTCACTAATCTATACCTCAAATCGTTTTGTATTAATTTTCAGTCACTTACGTGGCACACACACCTTGGTGTCCAACTGGAACAGATAAACAAACCTCCGGTAAATACTTTTAACTAAGTTTATGTATTCCTACCTTAACCCGTATGAATACTTATTTCGTGTTATCTAAAAGACTACAAGGTCACTGTTGTGACCTTGGACTACAATAATGTTGTATAAATATCAGCCCACCGCGTTTTGTTGGCGTTTGGAAAAATGGTCTTCTTGGGACAGTCATGCTATTACGAAGCAAGGATGAAATAAGTATACCCATGGTGGGCTCTTAACCAAGTAGCAAGCCAATTATCATGCAGACGTTATCACCAAGTGGCTTTATTTCTCATATTCAGCTCTGGACAAAATGAAGGCATATCAAATGAATGCAAGATGACGTTTTCCATGCCCTCAGAGATGGTTTACGTCTCCCTTGAGTCGGTCATTATCCTGTGCAGCTGATGTGACATTTTTGTTCGTTTTTTGTCCAGCGGCGAGCAGCTTTTGCATTGTCAGCAAGCGATGAGCTCTCAAAAGACTGGGCAAGACAGTTTCGCATACGTAGAGATCCAGAATCTTCATGGGGTTCTTTGAAATCATTAGTTCATAGAAATCTGAGCAAAAACCAAAAATATGCAAATAATATTTTAGGTTCACAACCCAACAGGGACAAAACAAATATCGTTTTTTGAACCCTGGTGTAAATATTCCAGATTATGACCAAGACACATTTCTGTGATCGAAATCTCTGCTTTCTTTGTTGGGCAATACTTAGCTCGGTGGCCTGTCCATTGAGCATACAAGCCGGGTTTCACTACTTAGGGACAAATGACTACATCATTTTGGTTGGAAGTGGTACAGCATAAAATAACATGCAATCTATTTTGAGGAGTGCCTGGAAAATGTGATAGACCTAAACCCACAGACATTCTAATTCGGACAAGATTTGTTGCATTGTACTGGGATTAGATGCATATCATTTTTTGTTGCCGTTACAATCGGGCCTAGGCCAGTCTCAGTAGAATGGAGGCCGGAAAGTTTTGAGTGAGCTGTTCATGTCACACATTGCTAAAACGTTATGACGAGTGTATATTCTATCCAAGGCTTTAAATCCAACATTCTGCCAAAACCATCTACCAGATTCCTTACGGTAAACTCGAAGAATGTCCTGGAACTACCGTGGGTTTACCGGCAAGATCAGTATGTTCAGTGACAAAGGCAGCTTGCAGTCAGATGGTTTGGGTGGGACCGTCTCACTAGGACTGGTGCCCCATCTACCATACAGGTACCACGGGTTTTTTAACAGGCGAACCAAACAACATATGTCTCAGGCATTCCACAGCGATTGTTCACGTAAACAAAGCAGGTAATGAGAAAGCAGTGTCGATCAAAAAGAAGCTGTCTAGAGAGACAGCATGTCGGCTGCTCATCTTCGAAGGCCATATCTGTTGGACAACCTTTCCAAATTATCCGCCAGATGTGAGAGTGAGAAAGTGCATTTCCATCCATGGTAATCCTATATCGTATTTATTACCAGCTAACAAAGAAAGGAGTATAAAAAACATTTCAGTGAAATAAAACTGTTCGTAGATTTATTTTAGGTTGACATGTCTTCCTGTGCTCTCTGCTCTACGAACGTAAGTGTCGATGCCCGTTCTTCATCTAACATTTGTTTTGGGGCTACTGAACCCATAAAGTTCCCAGCGGAGTCAGACAACAGCCTTAAACATACCATTAGTCTGTCAGTTTAACCGATGGATAGTTTAGATTGTACTCGGGAACAAACTAGTCAAATTGTTTGTCTGCTGCTTATAGGATATAGGATAAAATATTCGTCGAATATTCGGAATCAAAAGCCCCTTTGGGTTTTAGGAGTGCATACTGATGGTGTTTAGCATTAGGAATAAAAAAAACCTGTATTGCCATTTGACTTCACGGCATTAGCAGATAATCCAAATAGAATGAAGTTTAACATGTGCCGCATCACACATTGCCGACAAATTCCGCTTGAACTGAACCATGGTTACATCCTGTTCTAACATTTTCTTGCCTGGCCTTACCCAACATAATGTACAATAAAATGATTTCACCAATTCTTCTAAATTTAGAATCCGGTAGAAATTTATTAAACATGTTCAGTCGCTGAAACACGGTGCTTTTTTCTGATTAGAGACTGTTTCCGTCACGTGTATTGCAATCTATTTTATTCTAAGAGAGTTCCTATGTTAAAACTTTGGACAAAATGATAAAAAACTTTTTTTTATCTGTTCCAGTTTATACGGTTATTTTGGAAGGACCTCCCCAACCCGCGTGGACAACCAAGGCACGCCAAAAGTTGGCAAACATGCTTTCGGAGACAAAGTTTAGTACCGAGGATGTACGTCAGTGGATTATATCTCTTTCCACGTTGGAATACTTTAGTGCTAGCGCAGTCTCTGAATGGGCGACCTAGATGATAT
This sequence comes from Opisthorchis felineus, assembly GCA_004794785.1. Lineage (NCBI taxonomy): Eukaryota > Metazoa > Platyhelminthes > Trematoda > Opisthorchiida > Opisthorchiidae > Opisthorchis > Opisthorchis felineus. The sequence goes on from SJOL01006699.1 coordinate 110,962, forward strand.
GGCAATCTCGTGCTCACGTTTTACTCTAGTGCTGTGGTAACACTGGCCAGGAACAATCCACGTGTTATACCGACCACCTGTTCCGACGCTCCACTAATAATGTTGAAAAAGATCTACATTTACTTAGCTTCCTCTGAGTATCACCGGAGAATCTAACAAAAAGCTTATAAATTTTCGGTTATTTTCTTAGTATGGCAAGCTCAAGATAGCTAAGCGGCTAAGGAACAAAACTGATGTTTTGTGGTTTAAAACCAACTGCTGTAGTTTGATTTCCTCCATCAAGGCCCAGGCCGCGAGACAGTGTATTAACAGTCGTCCTTCCTCTGAGTTTTGTGAGAATGATGCACCGAAAATTATATCTCAACTAACTATTTTGTAGGTTTTATTATTTATTATTCTACATTTGACTGGGAGTCTACCAATCTGTTACGTTCGTATGACGAAAAGTAAGTTGAATTTTTTGTGTTCCGGAAAGCTTTTTTGTCTAAAGGCCCTATCCTGCTGACCACCCATGGCAATGATGATCACTGATCATCTTTTTCCGTTTGCGGCCCCGCAAACAGCTTTAAATTGGTAATTAGCTTACCGCATGAGTTGGAGCATGTTTGATAAATAGAGCTTTGCTTGGATCCGATGGGGTCGTCTTTGAAAAACGCTGCAAGACGCTGAATGACGAAAAAGTGATTACAAATGACTGAACCCTAAACTTTCGTATTCGGCATGGCCTAGAGTTGACCAAGCTTTCCGTCCTCAAAATTCAGCCTACGGGGTAAACTATAAAGTGGAATAAAATACAAATTATTGTTGGTGGAAGATCATGTGCAAGTATAGCGGGTAAGAACACAAAATTCGTCAGTTTTAAAATTCACTTTTTGCATATCACCTTAATCCACAGAACGATCACATTATCACCGTAATCAACATCCTCATCATTGTCAATATCATCATCATGGGCAACATCACTAGGGAGGTGTGGGATACTGGCTTCAAGAACTGCACAGTGGATGTAGAACACACACGTCCTCGAAATTTAATTTGGGTGGATTTAAACTAGTTAGCATAATAACAGACCGATATTTAAGTCAAGGGGCCGGATACATGAGTGTTATTGCTCACTGTGGATTACAGGGTGTAGGAACAATCCGAGACGGTAGATTTTTCATAAACTGAAAACTATTCGACAATCGAAGAGTTATCAGCAACCTTGTGAGTAGTTTACTTTCTGAAAATATACTGCGATATCTCGAATATCGTGCCAACTGAAACATGAGGCGGCCTGTGTGCAGCACATTCAGTTGTAGAATATCATAAACGAAAGATTCGGTTGAGTTTCTCGTGAAAGCCACATTGATTTGCAAATGAGTGTATTTCTAGAAATTCGATACGGTAGTTCGCTCCCTTCGATTCATCAAGCTGAAGCTGAATTCCGCGCAAGCAGCCGACTTCTCAATCTTTATCTTCATCCCGATTCCGTCCAATCCGCATTTTATTTCCTGAGGGATAATCGTTCGCAACAAATACCTACAAGGTGGAAACCGATAAATTCAAAAAGCCCGTCTTGTTTCCATTGTCCAGTTGGTTTGTCATTGAACTAACGTCAAGTGCGAGTCTTCATAGTTTTCAGCAACCTTACGAGTGATGTGTTCCGGTCGAAATTCAAGCAGATTCTCACAGAATAAACACACAGTTCTGTTTCACTTTCCTAGGACGTCCACCTGGACGCGGATCTCGATGATATTTTGGAAACCCAAGGTTACCTCCTCGTCTCCTACAAGGTGTATATGCCGGATAGCGAGATGAGGCCTGAACGGGTGAAAATTCTTAGCTCGGAAGTCGAAGACTTGAGAATCGTGCGAAAGGAATTAACATGTAAGTTGCTGATCCAACGTTTCACGGATCTAACATATGTCATGAGAACACTAAAATAGACTTTACTGTGTCAAGAGCTGTGGTTGAAGTTTCGATCGAAATGCCAAGCGTTACAGCAGTCAGTCGCGTATGAATGAGTTTGTGTGCTTGCTATCAGCTAATAATATCGACTAATAATATCGGCTATGAAGGAAGTTTCAACTCCTCAAACGTCTATCCATGGGTATCAGATTTATGCGCTGAAATGCAAAAATGGCCCAACGAAAGTTGGATTGGAATTCAGAAAACAACTCTATCGTAAATTCGCACAACACTATGCTGGCAAATTTTCTGTCCAAAACAATGGGTCCCTTTTATTGCTTTTGTCATGATAAAGGAGGAGGTGCGACGCGGTAGGCTGACTGTTGTTATGTTTTTCGGCCATGGACGTGATTAATGTCCCCGAAAACTGCCAGCAACTTAGGGTTGAGAATTCAAAAGGCTTGGAAGCAATCAGTGGGGCGACGGCTGGTATCAAGCACCTGTTCGGTGATCAATAAGTGTTGGTCTTAATTTACCATATAAACCGTGCAATTTGATCCCAGCGTTGATTAAATCAGTAATTTCGGGGTGTGTTCGGGGACTCGAGAGTATTGACGTTGCTGCGTACTTCCAATGTGTGTCACTGCAATGGTATGTGAACTGAGACTACATTGGGGGGGGACAGAAATATCAGACGAACTATCTGCTCGCTTGTGCAGGTGAATTCCTCTGATGGGTACACTGGATGCAACTGTTCGGCTGTATAGACACTATTTAGAGGCGATATCGTTGCTTGCATGTGGCCACTGACTACATAGTCGTCTTAACGCTGTGGAACTTTCGAGCTAATTCGTTATCCAAATAGCATAAAAAATCTCGGCATAATTCACCATCGTCCTGATTATTTCCACGACCGTCGTACTTAATTTTGTCGCGGCGCAGTGAGCCGGCTGACTTCAGTGTATCTGTCATCTCGACGTACACCGGACCGCCGACTCATCCGCCATATCTGTCACATTTGACACACACGGCAGGGCTGTTGTAATCGCGTACGCACCCTAGGTTTTCGAGGCTGGTGAGGTTTTCCGAAGCACGAATAAAATCAGCGGAATCCCAAGAGGGCAATTCAAGAGGCTTGTTTGAGCCATACTTCTCAAACGAAGCAAGACCAGCTGAAGCAGGGTTAAAAAAGTGTTCAGCAGCTTGCTGGTCTATTGCGTAAAAGTGTAATTTGTCCGCGGACCTAACACATGTCTCGCACGCTTATGCATGCAGCTGGAATGGACCACAAGGACTGACGACAAATGGGCCGCGAGCCATAAGGAGGACGATGAGAGGGTTGGACCTATGTAGGCCAGTATGAAACAGTGGAGGTCATCGTTGTCTGGCTCCGGTGAAGGCGGGACTGAGGTGGCTATATGAAATCTATTAAAGAATTGTTGTAATGAGAGGCAGACGAGAGGACTGAATAAACTGCGTGATGCGATGCTCCCCATATAAGCAAATCACAACAAACCTTTGGAATTGCCACCAAGAACTCAATGAGTGTGTGAGAGAGTTAAGTGCGAAAATGAGAGTTAAAGTCTATCGCCACCACACTCCAGATATTCGCTTTTCAGATACCTCGGGAGTTTAAGACGGATGTACTCCAAAGTAGCCAATCATATCACGATTCAAGCGGACTAATTCGTGAGTGGTTCATGCCAATGGTTTGCCTCATTCGTTGGGCTGTTAGTGCTTACAGTAGTACCAGCGTCTTGTCTACTGGGTGGAATTATTTCGGTAAAAGTTTATTTAGTCCCTGCCTTTGTACCCAAGACCTTCTTTCCAGCCGCTCCAACTGAGCCTAGACCTACCTAAGCCTCGGGAGTGCTGCTGGAACGGAGTATACTAATGATAAAACTTGTGAGTAGTATCTATCAAACTCGTTTAAAGCTCTGTCCATGCATCCGATAGAAGTTTGATTTGGAGACTATTGGGACCATTCTATAGTGTTTGTTCAGTAATGTTACATGTTTACAAACAATGCACAGGAAAGCTTAGGAGAACGATTGAGGATGTTGACACTTTCAAAGGCTGTGTGTAAAAAAGGTTTTCCCTTCGTACCTGGCAGCCTGTAACCACTTAGATTGCGTTTTTCAATATGCAACTCTGAAATCGAAGACGATTTCCTTCCAATCCCAGCACATCACGGTCCAACCAATACTACATATTAGCCAAGAACACCGTCGGATGTCTGCCCCCTCCAGTCATGGCTGCGCCTAACAACCTGGTATACTCCTGGTGGTCGGTCGACGGGCCGGAATCTGACCCCAAGGTGTTGATTGCTAACCTGCAGCAGTGGTTGAACCGTGCCATTCTGGGAGCGGAAAGAAAACCACCTTCGATTGTGGTTGCAAGCAGTTAGATACACCGAGTCTTTGAAAAACTCAACATCCTTAAGCGTGATCCTGAGTTTTCCCCCACTTTGTCCGAATATTTAATATTACTGAACAAGCACTTTAAAACGGTCCAATAATTTCCAAACCAACCTTCGATCGGATGCAGTGATGATGTTTTAGACAAGTTTAACCAGATATTACTCACACTTTTAATCAATAGTATGCGTCGCTACTCTAGTGTGCCTTTCTGCCCTAAGGCGCCATCGATCATGGAGCTGGATGAGCTCAAATCGGCATTATTCGAGTATGGCGTTTTGCCTTGAACAGGTTGTTTAAACTTATTTGGGAACAAGAATGCTTCCCAAAAAAATCTTGGCTAATCAGTCACCCTACCTTTATCCAAAAAAGACACTCAGCTATACAGGTGCTCACCTTATCCCAGTGGTTGCGTGACTTATAGCCTTAACAGCACTGCAGTGTATGGCCTCATCACGCTAGACGCAAATCCGAGAGCACCAGACACAAATCCAACCCGATGGGGAGAGTGCTAAACACAAGCCCACATACTTGAACAGTGTCATACATAAAGCCGACCTTCAGTTTACTGGAGTTTTCGACTTCGTAGATAGGTTGGTCTTTTACGTGCACTCGCACGAAATGGAATGCCCCCGGATTTGGGTAAGATACTTCGTGCTAGTGGGTGTCATCAGGGATGCTTCGTTTCCGATTTTGTTCATTTTGTCACTAAAATCATCATTCGGTATGCTCAACAAGGGACCATGAATGTGAGTGCAGAAAACCGAGTGGAGAAAACCGATGGACTTAGCTCATGCGGATGATGTCATTCTGTTATTGTTGATAACGTGATTCCCCATAAAGCACCCCTAATAGAACACCAGAAGTGGTCCCATCTTTTGGTAGGCAGTTAGTTCCTTCAAAGTGTACGGTATTGCTCTTGCACGTACTTCCCTGACATTTTGGACTTGGGAAGGCCTCAAAAGTTTTCAAGTAACTGATCACCGTGGTCTCCGCAGCATAACAAGCGTTAATCGGCTGCAGCGTATGCAAAGCGAAACGGTCAATAAGCGAGTAGTTGGCAGTGAGTCGGATTGCTCAAACAGCAGATAGGAGTTATCAGGCTAAGTTGGTTGGTGAACGCATTGCATACTTTGGATCACCATCTACCAAAGACAGCCATGTTTTCTACTCTAACTCCTTGTTGGCGAAAGTTCGCGGGGCAGACCATGATGTGGCAGTGCAAAAGGAAAACTGCTACTAAAAAGTTAGGTGCTATAGAATCTTAGAGCATCCATGGGTGGGGTTCACGTGATTATCTTTGAGCACGACTGTAAATCTTGCGGAACATGGCACGCAACCGATCTCAGTGACAAACTTGCTGTCACTTATCAGCCGGACTCTCTAGCTAACGCGTGTTTGTCAATGTGGGATGAGCTTGTGTTAGGTGAGATTTGAAGTTGAATTTGGACCAGTCCCACTGACAGCGTTGCGCTCAGATGCGTTTATTTCAGTGGTTTTGAAAGCTGTTGACTCCTGACCCTTGGCTCATTATTATGAGTCCGCACCTCTCCCCTTCCCGGTCCAATTTTACCAGGGCTTTCTTCATCCATCGTTGTATGCACATTTAAACAACAGTCTTTACTTCTGGTGTATTGTTGGCTGTAGTGATGACAACAATGTTGGCCTTGTGATGCAACTGTCTCTTACAATATATTTACCACTATTGTGTGGAGCTAATAGCACTACAAACATCATGCAGTGAAAGAAATCCTATTCAACAATAAAGTTTTTGTTTTTAGATATAAGTTTCCCGTTAAATAGTCAACAAATTATCGTTTAATTTTGAGGAGCATGGTCACAGACGTAAAAAGTGAATGCAAGCGATGAATGTGAAAGGGTTACAGGGGAATATGAGATAAAAGAGAGAAATGTCTTATTCGAAGTCATGCCACCAACAGTTTTAGTCAGATAAGATGAAGCCCAACCTTTGTAAGAATTTTTGGTATGGAAACACGCGTGTAAAGCTCAACAGCCGAAGAAAGGACAAACAATGCTGAATGCTCTTCAAGGCGCGGTAAGCGCTGGCACAGTCAGGACTCGCATATCAGGCACAAATTGCACGTCATATTGGGTCTGGTGTGAGATTCAATGGCAAGAATGTACACTCAATGCCATGTGCCACGCATAAAAGTGTTGTAAGTACCTCTTCTAGTTTCTATCAGCGTGCTATTGAGTCTACTTCACACTGCATAGGCTTCTGACACCTCCGTCCGTTAACAGCAATAGTGTGTTGTATTTGGTTGTATTAGTAAGCACCGCAACTAGTACGTATGAATGTGTATTGTCCAAGCATCACTTGTTTAGGGCTGCTGTCGGTTTTGTAGAACTGGTCATACAGGCACTGAGACCTTGTGTGTTAAACATGGGACCTTCTGCAACAACTTGGATGCTGGGAAGACACTTGGGTTACGACAAGATGACCTAATTTTGGCACTTTTCCAGCTAGTCAGACTTCAAAAGTTACCTCATCAGCTTTCCTGTCGAAAGCGTCTTTGAAGTTCGCTGCTGCTGATCATTTGTAATAAAACTGTAAATCCAGTTTATCATTTTGTCCCACGAACACATCAAAACTAATCAAACCACAGACTTGAGGGGATCGCCGTCTGAATAAGGCTGTCTATTCAAAAGACAAGAATTACACTCTGGTTACTGAAACGTTCATATGTCTTGCAACCGTGTCCTCGACTTGCATGTGCGTAATTGTCCAATCCATCCTACGAGACTGTTAACATCACTCACTATCTGAACTATCCAACCAGCGGTCCTCTATATTTCAGGGCCTAATGCGCGCTGCAAAAAACAACCACGGAATTTTCACAAGCTAAGTAAGTTATAATTTTATTTTTTCTTAGAGTGATCGAATTCCATTGCCCAACTTAGCCGCCATTGTTGACAAAGATCTTTGCAAGTTTCTGTTTCTTCGAAGCGGTCATGGCCAATCAAGTCATTCAAATGCCAGCTCCATATCATGTGAATGAAGAACGATCCTTTTTAAGCCAGTGTGTATTTTACAAGTGACTAGAGAAAATGTACCAGTGGGAATAATATGAGTGTAAGATAAACCACTGAAAGTGAGATTGAATTTATCCACACCCGGATTGTGCTCTACACAACACATTATGTTTGAAACGGCTTCGTCGGCTGCCTACATCCAGAAAGATGCACATTTCTTTCAGGTTTCATGCGGATTCCTGAACTATGAATTTAATAGTTCCGAGATAGCACCAACTAATTGTTCAAGTATTTGGAGAGAATGGGTTTTGATTCTTTAAGGCTCTGAGACTTGACTCAAAAACAGTACAAAGTGATTAATTTGTCTTAAGTGGATAAATTCGAGACGCGAAAACTGATAAGATTAATGTTTCACGGGTTACTTCTGACGAATTCAGAACCAGGTTGGACCAGAATATTTTCAAAACAGATATTTCCTTAGTCTACGGGTCACTTTGGATGATCCGAACTGCTTTAACTATACTGCAGCCAGACTTCAGTCTGACACGTTGATTCAATCAGTTCTAATGCTTGTATAACTTCCAGGTTTTCAGCTTCTTTAATCACACAAAAAGGCTATATAGATCAGACTAATTCGGAAAAGAAAAACTACCGCATTTACGAAACACAAGTGTGACACGCTATAAAAACAGATGTATTTCTGAAATCTTCCCAGGCGGATTCGTTTTAGTCCAAATCAGTTGCGTATGTTTTTGATATAGAAACTCTTGATCAGCTGTAACATCCCTTCGGTGCCTAGGTGCCATGTCACCCGAACGAAGCACGAGGGCTGGGACATTGCCGGGTTGCCCAAGCCTAGACAGGAGAAGTCGAGATGAAGAAATCGGTTTCGAACCACAGACCTTGCGGTCAGTAAATTCGCGCTCTGATCACTAGGCCATCTCGCATTATGATAGACGTTTCATTGCAAACACTGGCTTAAGCATTTCTTGATCAACGTGGCTTGGCAATATCGGCTCAAATCAGGCAACTCATTGGTCACAAAGCAAAATGGTTTACCTTAAGCAAGCAAAGGCAGTGATTTGTGCATACAGTTTCATCATAATACCAAACAGTTTGCGCAGGGATCATGAGCACTAATCATGCCGGTTCCATTGGTTCACACTGGACTAACGGTCCCTAAATTGTAATTGGTGTCTAGTGACAGTGTCCCGTGCAGAGAACCCGAACAGTTTTAGTACCGCCGAGATCCACGAAAGCCGTAAGTCCGACATACTGAGACCGTTTTGTGCCAGTTTGATGAAAGCGGACTGCTGGTCTCAGAAAAACTAAAATTTCTGGGAACTGTAACCGTAGGTTTTCTAACTGCTGGAAAAGGCAACCGTAAAGTTCACAGGAGGATAAAAGATGACTCAGAAACAATACGTTATTCCCCAACCGTCTTCATAAGAAGGACGGTTGGTAAAACCAGTGATGAATTGTACTCATAATCAGCCATGGGGATTTTTAAATTTGAAATGCAAGACAAACAATACTAGTGGTTTCAGTTTTAGAGCCGATGAGTCTCAGACAAGGGCAGGTAAAGTTCACTACCACTCAGCAGACGTCTATATCACTACAAATCACACTTCGTGATTCTCGCGGCCTGTTCCTGAGGAAACAGTTTACTTTGAAATAGAAAATGTCGTAAAATAATATGTGGCTGTCTTACTACGCATCTTCCTGCCTGAGGGGTAGAAACAACAATTCTATAAGAACCGATAACAATGATGCAGATTAATTTCTAACTGGAAGTATGAAGGTTATTACACCACCTGATTAATCGAGGGTGCTCAAACGAACTGATTCTAGATCTTCATGTAGACCAATATTATTTCTGGCTGGGGTTTGCTAATTTACAAGAATTATCGCTTAGAATAGTGACTGACAGAATGTTTCCGTGTGTCGCAGTTTTCTTTTGCGAAAAATAAGTTTTTCAGGACCTCCATGTCTCCGGTTAAAAGCTACGCCATTAAGTTGCTAATACCACTTTCGATTTCTTTAGTTGTGTTCCGATCCACTTGGTGGTGAACGTCGATATAAAATTTTGCCCTAATCTCATTCCCGTAAGTTGTAGATGTATGATATACGTGTTACGCGTCGCTTTAGTATCATCTAAGACATACAGGTCGTTGCTTTGCCGTAATTCCTCAGAGTCCCATTCAAGCTTTTGGACGTGCAACCCAGTAATCACTGTTGTACAAAGCAAGGTTTTATGCTCAGACTGCATAGTGTCTGAAATGATGTTGAAACCGGGTCTAGTTTGCACCCACAGGGTCCGGATGTGTCTAATCTGTTTTGTGGACTCTGGATGAGATTCGACACCGCACAAATTAGAACAGGCTCTAAAGCGCAAAAACCAATGCTTTCCTTGTGCCTGGTCGTCGGGCATTCATACAATCCCAAGTACCGGACCACTCGCTGTAGGTCACAACGGATGTAACGAAAACTTCTGCAACTGGGATAATTCCATTCATCCTGTCCAAGGCCTGAGGATCTCTAGTTGAAAGCATTAGAAACATTCCTCCGACAGTCGACTTACGTTTGCGAACGTGTACATAACATACAGTGGTGCGAAACATTCAGTAAACCGTGTACAAATGGGTGAAAAAATATTAAAGAGCAGGAGCCGAAAAGTGGACAATCGATCACTGTGTGAAAGTAGCTGTCTAGGGTTAAAATTACCATCCCATCTTAGCAAACACAAGGACACTGGCAACTCATATATTTGTTGGGAATGTATAACTCCGCCCGACCCAAAGATGTCACCTTGTCGTGGTGGTCGGGCTGCAGTGCTGCAGTGATCCTGCGGGCTTTACTGGCTGAAACTCAGTTCCTAAACGTTCAACCATGCCAGGAAGGCCAACGGGGAGCAGTCCGACGAAGAACAGCTAGTCCCCGTACTGCGAGTAATTGTATTACGAGGCAGTATGGAGGTAAAGTTGTACTGTCCTCTGCAACAGGAGTGTGAAGGCAGTAAAGCGTTTCCTCCAGGCGACCAGCATGTCCATATTTATGGAAGAAGCGATGCTGCCTTCCACCGAGGAAGGACGGGTTAGAAAAGGTTGGCCCTAAAAACCGCACACTCCGATCGCCCAACGGTTGATCGCGACCGTTGGGCACATTATTCAATACTGTCGAAATACTTTTAAAACCAAAGAGTGCGGTGCTGCTAAAAACGCACCCGCTGTGCGCAGCTGCCCTAGGAGTGCGACAGTAATGCCCTACTCCCTGCCTCCCCGGGCTAGGCCGGCCCCCTACAACCAAGTAGGTCAGACTATTGAGTCATTGGCTCCGGGAAGGGTCCCCCAAGAAAACCCTAGCAACCGCTGTCTCGCGGTCCAAACTCTTGAGTCAGAGGCTAGGGGCATGGTCCCCGAGCAAAACCCTACATCCTCCCACTGCCTTATGGGTCAGACTTTTGAGTCAAAGGCTAGCGGTGGGGTACCTCAACTCAACCTCCTTCTTCGGCCGGGGCAACCGAGAAGTATCATTCGCCCTTGCAGCTCTTTGCTCATCGGTCTTCTCCTACACTCCCTCCTTACCCACTGTACAACGCAGTGCAATCAACCCATCTGCCAATCCCCTAGCCACTGTTCCGTGTCCGAACCGTCGCCCAGAAAAATAAGCCAAAATAATCATTTACTGATCTCAAAAGTTCCGATCCACGTTACAGCCTTTAATGTGCGTACTCTATGTCAAATTTGGCAACAGGCATCCCTTGCTTTCCCTCTTTATTGATCTATGTTTTGCCTCCTAAACACGCATACAAGACCCCACTTCGGTCTTGCTCCTCAAGCCACTTAGGACAGGCTCAGATGTTCCACATTTCACTCTTCGGGTATCTGGAGATCTTACAATGGCTCGTGGTATCTAAGGTGTGGGAGTTGCACTCAGCCCCAGGGATGAAAGCACCTTACTGGACTAGATCCCAGTAAACAGTCGCCTTTGCGGTGTGCGGTTGTCTGGCTCAATTAAGATTAACGCAGGTTGATGCGATAAACGGTGTTTGTTTGTCGTATCAGCATACGCCCCAATAGATAGAAGTTCTGAGACTGAGAAGGACGAGTTTCATCAAGCTCTGTCACGACTGCTTCGGTCAGCAAGAAGGACGGATATAGTAATCCTGGCGGGTGATATGAATGCCCAAGTTGGACGACTAAGTCCGGAAGAAGCGCAGTTGGGTGGTAGATTTAGAGTCTATGCTGAGCGTATGGATAATGAGGAGCGGCTTCTTCAGCTGTGTGTAGATCATCGTCTGTTCCTGGCCAGTACGAACTTCCAACACAAACGCTCACACCGAGTGACTTGGAGGCCACCTACCACAAGGCAGCCAGGGACTCAATTGGACCATATGGCTATCAGTTACCGATGGAGAGCCTCAGTTAAGGATTGTCGTTCCCTCTGGGGTACGCAACTTGACTCTGATCACGCCATCGTGCGGGTCCGCTTAGCACTTCACTTTCCTCCAACACTACGCGTGTCGAAAGAGAGCAGTGCCGTCCATCAACTTCGACAAGTTTCAGTAGCTAAAGAGTATCGGGCTGATCTGGCTAGAAAGCTACTGAAAACGCACGGTCATATGGACGACGAAGATTGCTTGGAGATTGAATGGAGGTGAGTTAAAGAAGCAATGCTGTCAGCTTTCAGAACTGTTTGTCCAGCCCATCTGACTGGATTCAATGAACACTGGATACTTTCGAGATCAGCCGATCTTATTGCTGCCAGAAAGGCCATACCAGCAACTAGCGACTGTGATGGCGCACGCAGATCCCTCAAACACCGGATAATCAGGAGATTAAAGAATGACAGAAGACGCTGGTGGCTTTCCAAGGCCCAGGAGATGGAGAAGGCTTTCGCTGCAGGCAACAGCCGCGCCCTGCTTCAACTGATTTGATCAACGGTTCAAAAGAAGGCAGGTGTCAGTGAGACAATATTCGAAAAAGACGGAACAACAATTCACTCCCTCAATCGCCGTCTTGAGCGGTGGGCTGAGCACTTCCAAGAACAGTTCAGCTGGTCTCCGTAAACACAACCACTGGAAGTACCAAGCGGGTCCGAATGGAACATAAACACCAACCCATCATCAGCAACCGAAATCCAGCATGAGATTTTAATCCTGAAGCGCGGCAAGGCACCTGGCCTGGATGGTCTTTACCCGCTCTCTTCAAAGAAGGTGGAGAGGTCTTGGTGAACAGTCTGACAACCATACTGCAGAAGATTTGGAACGAAAACAGAATACCAGCCGAATGGAGCTCCTCGACCGTCATCCCAGTTTTCAAAAAGGGAGAAAGAACGTCATGCGAAAACCATCGTGGTATCAGCCTAGTATCCTTCGCATCTAAGGTGTTCTCTGAGATTATTTTGCGCAGGTTGATGGATTATCGGGAGAGACAGATTCGTGAGAATCAAGCTAGGCTTCGCCCTGTCGAGGATGCATCGGCCATATCTTTACCTTGAGACAAATTTTTGAACAGCGCCACTCCTTCAGATGTCCCACGTTGGTAGTTCTTCTTGATTTTAAAGCTGCTTTTAATTCTGTCGATCGTCAGCAACTTTGGCAGTGTCTGGCGATCAAAGGTGTCCCTTCCAAATATCTGCCCCTCATGAGGGCACAGTATGCGAACTCCTGTGGGCGCGTGCGAGCATGCGGGAAGCTCTCGCCTGAGTTCACCACGTCCAGTGGTGTACGACAAGGCTGTCCGCTCTCACCCTTTCTTTTCAACTTTGTGTACAGTACTCTCACTCTACTAAACATCGTTGAAACTATGCTAGCATATACTGCTTTTGGATGTGCTGAGGAGTAGTTTAAGACCGCGCCACTATCTGTTGACTTCCGGTGAACAGAGGCTTTTAATTTCCCACCACTCTTGTGTGTCATGCAGTCAAGGAAGGGTAATGTACCCGATGTGGACTCTAGCTCTATGCTAACCTTGATGTGAGGATTCACAGTGTTAGGATATTGAAATAATTAGTTAACCTTATCCCGCTTTATCACAACGAACGTGTCATCTACGTAACGCCGGAAAACCCTTGGCCGAAACTCGAATCCGCCTAAAGATTACTGTTCAAAGTCTTGTTTGTAAATGTTGGCCGAACTCACGGATATTGACCTTGTTCTTGAGAGTATATAATTGAGCCAAAAGCGAAATGACTTAGGTTTAGGCATATTTTTATGCCTTCAACTATCTCGTCTACGGAGAGTTGCTTTCGTTCTTGCAGCGTTGTGTCTGCCAGTAACAGCCTTCTCGCTACTTCCAGAGCGTCCGCTTTATGGACACCTGTATACATCGAGTTGGCATCAAAGCTAACAAAAACTTCGTCTAGCTCTAACTGAAACCTAGCTACTTTTTAGCAAAGTCATACGAATTTCGGATGTGTGTAGGTGACTTGCCGGCAAGTGGTTTAACGATGCCTGCCAGAAATCTGGCCAGCACATGTGGTGGTAAACCTATGCCATCCACTATTGGTCTTGTGCATTTTTGGTAACCTTAAAAGCTGTAGTTGGATTGTACATTTCGGGTACAATCGATACCACTCACCTTATCCCGGATGGTTTATCACTGATCTTAGATACCTCCCAACTTCAACCTCACTCCTATTCACTATTGACGCAATCATCCCGTTATTAATTTGCCGGTAAGGCCCATCAGCTACATGTCTAACTTTCTCCCAAGTCATTCATGAGGCCATGGTCTTACCTTTAGCCGTGTTTGTAATTTCTATACTGTCTACATATTTTATTGTGTTTAAGGCTCTTTGCTCTGCTGGCGTAATGTTTGGAACCCCTATTTGCTGGGACTTTGGGACTGTGACCAACTGTACACGTAATTTCGCCGCTTCCATTGATGGAAGCTGCTGAAACAAATACTCAACACTAGGAATGATCTCTTCTGCCCTTGTGATTCTTTCATTTACTGAAAAATTCAATCCCTTCTCTAACAAACAACGTTCTTCGTCACTTAAGGGTCTATCTGATAAATTGACTACGCTGCAATAGCTAGCTGATGGCTTACTCTTTTCTACTGACTTACTGGAACAGTAAGCCATCGTAAGAAATTTCTCGAACTTACGTATTTGTTTGTCTTTGCACTGTTTATCTTGAGCTGATTTTAGTTTCTTAGCTTTGATATCAAGTAATTCGAAATCTTCGGGCGAGAGTGCGGACTGAAGATCATAGCAGAGACGACATATCAGATAAAAGTTGAATGGTTAAATGGATCCTCTGTCTAAGGAATGACTTGGCAGCTAAGAACACTATTTGGGTAGAGGCGGCGGACCCGTCTGGTGGCTTAACAATCAGACATTTGGGAATTATGTTGTGCATGCATGCATCCAATGTCGAAAACGCAATGGTTCTCACAGTTTCCCTCCAATCTCGCCAATCGAAAATATTCCTATGGCTGTTCTTTCCGTCACATTTAAGGGTCATTTACTTGTTTATTTTTTTACTTACTTATTTAGCTTGTGCTCCTATGAAAAGGGAACATGATGCGTTTTTTTCCGAGTCCAAATCCGGAAACGGCACACTTAACTACATAGCTCGTCACACTGTTTTGCCAGTAGAACGAGTAAGCAAGTGTCTTTTCGAGGCCGGAGTTGACGCCTGTAAAATACCGTTTAAACTGGCGAGAAAACACACCATAGTCTTCCATAGCCAGACATTATTTACACAGCTCATCAAAGTGATCCAGCTCAAAATTTTCTGTACACATTCGCCACGGGAACTCACGTGTCCTGAGGTTTGCTGTCGCATCGAAATGATAAAATACTTCATTTTGTAATCAAGGGCAATATCGAGTTACTCTTAGTCTTGGCCGCAGATCGGGTAGTCCTTTCCGTCTAGTCTACCAACCCATCCGATCTGTACTCGTGTAATCAATTGTGTGAGTAGCTGTGACAATCATTCACTGGTTATTAACCTTGATATTAACGATAAAATGCATAAATCTTTTCGACCTAAAATTCATAGCCTAGTAAATCCTTGAATCGTCCATAATGAAGCACATTCATTAAAACAGAAATTGCATAATGCAGAGTGTGAGGAAAAAGTTTTACTCACGGTGTAAAGATATCGATCATTCTATGAAGCTTACGACCATACATTTCTGCAAACGGTAAACCATCTATTCTAACAGCTTTGTCTTGGATTTTTCCCGGTACATAAGCGCTTCCTCAATAAAAACGCCTAGCTGCTTTACCCGTAAACTTGACTTCACCTACCAAGGAGAGGACTATTTTAGCTAATCCACCGTACTGCTTACCACGCATCAGTAATATCCTCACTTCTTTCATCATTCACGCAAGATACCCGAGTACGAATACCAATTAAAACTGAGGAAGGACCACACACTTGGAGGCCAACACCGAGTGAACTCAAAGCTGCGGTGGTTGAAGCGCGTGGCACCGTGAGTGAATGAATATCTTTACAGATCACTTCATTCTTACACATAGTCTGTACACTGTTGACTTTAGACAAATACCTAAGTCTGACACTTGACTGGTATTCGCCTCCATCCGTCAGGTAAACCTTGGAAAAAATGGAAACATAGCAAAGTAGTGTGAGGATTTGGTTATTTTTTGGAGGATTTCGTCCTGTCAAGGATATCACTCTGTGCTGTAAAACCGAGAAGAACTGTGATGACACTTCATCCTTATTGGGAATCAAAGCATCGTGGATCTCCCGAAACTCAGAGAGTTCTGAACTCTCAGATTTCCGGCTAGTTGCTGAACAATTGTCTGTTCCTGGTATTTCAATATTGTTTCGCTTGAGAGACTTGCTAACCTTTATTAAACAGAAAAACAGGTGATGAACCTGAGCAACATCGTCCAGTTATTTGTATGCAAGTACACAGTGGAATAAACTAAATTTATCCAGTATGTCCACATTACAAAACCGTGTTGTTTTCAGTCCGCTCACAACCGAGGAAAAATATCACGAAAGTGATGTGAATTGAGGCAAATTCTCAAAAGATGTCAGCCCGGTCATACTGAAAGCATGGCAGCTCGTAGTGATTCACAACGTTAGGTTCGATTGAAAGCATCTGGGGAATTCGTGCTCTCATTCTACTGGTCAGTTTTTTTGGAAAAAAAGAAATCCGTTCATTGCAGACTGAATCCACAGGGTCTTCCTGTTCTCTGGTCATGTGGTACGCTATAAATGATGTTTGCTCTGTTTGCCTCCTTGTTCTCTTATCAATATTTAAATGTTTGTGGCAAGTTAGTGTCGACATTTACGGAAAGACGTTGTGGTTTTACAGAGTTTTCCGTCCAAGAGTTTATCGTGTGTTGCAAGTTTTCATTGATAGCCGCTGACTTCAAATGGGACATATATTGACCATTGTCTTTGGTCAGCCTTGCCTGATGGAGATAACTGTATTCTTTACGGGTGCGAGTGAGGGGCGCTCGAAATTAGTGAGTGAACAAGAACACTCTAAGTTTCAGTAAATGTGTACTGCTGATATTTCTCATTTCCACAACGTCGCCAAGGATGAAACAGCTGCACGGTGCTTCTCGCTTATTCACCCCAGATTCAATTTACTGACAGGACGAAATCTCATTTGAACTTGGTAAAAGTGTCGAAAAATTACTTCATAATTTCCTCACCCAAAGTGGCCTCCCACTAGGTTAACAGAGTTTATCCCTGCAGAGAGGCCATCTGAACAGGCCTGTCAAGGTCGGCCTTTCTCCTGATATAGCCATGTTTTGGAGAATTTCATCATGGAGATCGAATTGAAGAGACCAACCAGCGCTATTTGCTTTCAAGTAGCAACCCCTTGACGGTAATATTTGGCAGCAACTTACAAGCGAAAATAATTCGGTCAGCACATTGAGAATTCAGGATGTTCGGTTGATTTGTCGAAAATATAGGTTTTAGTGGAATATTACTTATAAGTAGATTACTCAAAAGAGACTTCATCTGATTGTGCACAAGCAACACATTCTTTTCAAGAACAGTTACCATGTTCCATTTCATAATGTTCAACCCACCCAAGACCTTATATAAGGGGTGGTTTATGGGACGGGGCACTTGTGGCCTAATAAATCGATTTCTGTTTTCTACAAGCAACCGAGTAATGTGTACATACTTTGCTATTCCCACTGCGTGTAAACAGTCATCTTCAATAAACAGCATGATATGCAAAACAAGCCAACTATTCTATATATATATATATATATATATATATATACTTGAGAAAATATAATAGCCTGCTACTTCACTCGTTCAGCGGAGAATTTGTAACTGATGAATCCAGACTAATCCCGCACACATGAACCAGGCAGCGCTAACAAAGATTTCCAAGAGGGTACCGCCCTAATGAATATCCTCAGCAACTCATCAGATGTAATGTGAGCCATGGGTTTACACTTGCCAAATGTCGGCTATCTAAGTAACTTTGAAACACTGTCTTCGATTCTGATATAAAGTTTTGCGTCCATTTGAAAACTGGTCTTTCATTTTTCGTTCGAACTGATGCATCATTCGGCTCGTGAGATGTAAAAATCAATTTGCGTCAAAACTGACGTAGAAAATTGCCTTTCTTGGAAACGGGTAAATCAGGTGAACCCCTTTGATTTGTCCTTGATTTCTTCCAGGATTACGGCGGCCTTGATGTTTTTGGCTCCCCTGTATGCATTGATGGTTTACAACAAACAAACTCGTACAAAATGATCTTCACTGCTTTTCTAGCATACTGAGTAGAACTTCTGCTTGTGTAGTGGACCAGTGATACTCTTCTGGCACTGTTCGCGGTACGGATTGATATGTTTTGACTGCTGTCTTCGACAAACAGTCTACCATGCATGAAGCACAGCTATCCTCGGGGATGTAATACGATGCCTAGTTGTTGGTGTGTGGAATGGTTGAGGATGGGACTGTAAGGTAAAGGTGAGACACTCGAATGTAGCTCTTGACATTCCTTCGAGTTTCTTCATGATGACAAAAAGACACGTCCTTGTTTTGGAGTATTTACTTAATGGGATCTCGGAAATGATCTGAGATAGTGAGAAAAGTTGTCTCCTGTTCGCATGTTGATTGCAGTTTAGATATAAACAAATTGTTAGTAATTTGTTCAGAAAAGGAGGAAATCCAATGAGTAGCACAAGCCTTTCATTTGACACCTTATCGCTGGATGAGCCAACATCAGATCACGTGACGTTAATAGTGAGAGTTGCCTTCTGTCTCAGTGCGAGCCAGTCACACTGCTGATCCACCACTCGTGGTAAGCCAATAAACGGGAGGCCGAGTGTTCGAATTCGCCAGTGATTTATGAGACACGCACTGCGGTGATTTCCAGCATAAATGAAAGAGCTGTAAACTGATGGGTGAGTTCCCAGTATAGGTTGATTTTGCGTGAAAATCTTCCCGTTATATACAAGAACAGGAAGTTCTTTGGTCGCAGGTTTGGTCTTTCAGTGTAATCAGTAAAGTTTTGGTACATGTACCGCCAATTCTAAGACGCACAAAGTTTACTAGCCGCCTCACATTCTAGGCAACTCATAATCAGTTTATCCAATAACGAAAAATATCCCGTGTTTTGCAGAATCATGAAGGAGATATAACTGAACCACACTGGGACAATCACTTTGTACTGATCCCCGGTGGAAAACATATTCTGCGACGACAGTGTTTACGTCCGTGTCTCACTGATCCTATCTCTCAATGCATCTACCCCAGCTGATGCCATCTTGGTCGTATGACGTCATCAGCTGGGCTAAGAGTAAATCGGTCAGGAAAATGTTACGTAGGCAGTTTCAGGCTGCTGTCCCCTGAACGGTGCGCTCCGGCAGCATTCTTGAACAGCTGACAAATTTCCCGAATTACAGGTCGTGGCTCTTCATGATGATTGATTTGACAATTGGTTAGACCAGTACTATGGTAATGGGGGGGGGTGGCTGTGGTGGTTGTATTGTCGGTGACGACAGTATTGGCAGTATTGGGAGAGATCTGCACACCTGATGTGACCGTCCCTCGTCATAAACGGACAGTTGTGTGGGTATAAAACCATATACCAGTACACTCAGTTACGCTTTATAATAAGAAATAAAAATAATAATTTTTCAGCTGTAACACCCATTTTCCCCACCTGTCTGCCATGCCACCCGAAGAAAGCACCAGGGCTGAAATACCGCCTCGTTGTCGAAGCCTGTTAGGGAGCAGTTGAGGTGCCGAGGTTGGGTTCGAACCATGAACCTTTCAGTCAGTATTTTCGTGACTCAACCACTGAGCCTTCCCGTGCTCACGTTTTATAGTATACGGTGACATTGGCTAAGTGTACGCACTTAGTCCCAACGTGTAAGAAGTGTCGAACTAAGAGAAACTTTGCAACGAAACCGCAACCAAGATATCCTCTTATCATACCTCTTTGTAAAATCTATCTCTTACACACTAGTTGTACAGTACATCAATCCGAATCTGCCATCTGGTTTTAAGTGTGTACACAAGAAAGAGGGCAGAGTCTGACCCAAAAACATTCGAATTCATAATTTTATTCCTCTAATTTATCAGCCAACTGATTCTGTGAGCAGCATCTGTTCCATCCAACTTTTACGTTCAAGTACAATTTCGTATTTTAGACGGCTGAACAGTCATTCGACACTGAAAATAATTTTTTGAGTTCACTGTTTATTATGTTGGGTGGACCAATTAAAGCAAAACGGGAAACCGTATTATTCCTGCAGGTTTTGAGATGTCTGTCTAATCTCAGTTTAATTGCTTTAGGGATGTGCTTTGCCAACTGTTTCCTCGTTTCTTTCATCCTTTAAAGTTTATAAACGCCATACGTGAGAGTCGATTTGTTGAAGCCATTGACTTGCATAGAGTTGAAGATATCCAGGCGGACTGTATGGGTGGCTTGTTTGCCACTGGTACAATTGCACTGAGAGGAACACCTCTACAGAGTTACAGTAGACTGGACTTGCTCAACCTTGTGGACTCTTTCAACAAAGAACTTGAAGGCAAATTTCAATTCGAACTCGAAGGTCAGTCAATTCGACTTTGCTTATCTCATTATTTTCTTTTTGTCGTATACACGGCTGACCCTAATGAATCATCGTGTACTCATTTACACCAGCCGACGAAACCCTATCCACTATTTCAGGGTGAATTACTTAACACAACTACGGCCTTCATCCGGACCCGTTATAAAGTTATCAACAACTCCCGTATGCCAAGCCATCCATCGAGGTACGCGTGCACAGCTTTTCTCACTCCCTTATCAATATCGGCTGTTTGGCCACATCAGAGCTGTACTACGAGAACTCAGACATGTTTGCACATAACACTCAGTGGACAACTACTGAATGCTAACGATATATAAGGCACCAAATTTTGCAATCATGGGGCATTGATGAGTGACTTATGCCCCATAGGTGACGGGTACATAATCGCCCAACTTGGTATTTAGTCGGATATGTCCATAAACAAACCATAAACTCACTGTAACCAGCTTCCATGATATCAGACTAAATTTTCCCCTCAGTTAAGGAATTAAGGCACTGTGTTGGGATTTGTCTTGCACGTAGCATAAATATTCAGTGGCCACTTTCAAACCTTTATCGGCTTTCTTAAAGCTTTTTCGGCCGTGTACTATGTGGCAAGATGAACTCGACTCCAAGAGGAGCCTGGTCACTACTTGCGAGTACTCCTCATCCTCACCTGTGAAAAAATACAGTTATCCAGATCGTGTGCGAATAACTGAAGATTACGGCTAATACGGATCCTCTTTGAAGCCAGCTGCTCTCAGTGGGAACACACAATACAGAATGAACTCCGGAAAAGTGCACTTAGAGGGGATGCTGTCTGTAAACGATTATAGTTAAAACACAAATTACCCAGCATCGTTTAATTGAACCAAGATTTGCGAAATACTAGGTTCCGCCACGCTCGCAGTAAGATGAGGTGGAAATCCATTAAGTTTTGTCTCTCTTTTCCTTACTCCCGTGACATTTTCAATAGGATTACGTTCTCAGCTGTGAAAGAATACACTGAAGTGTAGACAGATTGAATAAACGCAGCTTATTTGGTTCAGCCCACGAAAACAAACGGCTGAAGGAAGCAAGCCAATGAGGAAATGTTAAGAAGATGGTGCAAGTACGGCTCTTAGAATTACAGTTTTTCTAATAAATTGTCCAGGTTTTTTTCACAAATTCAGGGCTTATAGAGTCTCAACCAATTTAGCGCATTGTGGATTTCGATTTTGGATGAGTAAACGGGTTTTCAAGTCTTTTCGCATTGCAGGCTAGAAGCTTAGTAAAATGCACTCATGCATCACAATTTGGTTTTGACGAGAGACTTGCCTAGGACCCAGGTGGATCCTTCGTTTATGATTAAACCGGTCGTGGGCTTCGGAGAAGAGTTTTCAGTAGTAGTGTAGTAGTAGTATATTACGTCTATAGAAGCTTAGTGTCTTATTTGTTGACGTCTCCGGATTATAAATTATAGGTTCTTTTCGATTTGCCATTGAAATTAGTAATCTCTTCTGGGTCCTATCGGACGCTTCAATCCCAAAGCAACAATCAATATCATAGAGAGTTTCCGGAGGAATTTACAAGAAACAGTTCTTTCGGTCCAAAATTGTTCTCACTCGGACCTTGTGAACAGTGACCCCATATAGTGTTCTGCTGAGTCCACAACGTAACGTTTGCAAAGTTTCGTTGCAAACCGCGAGAAAGCTATACATGAACTCACGAATTTGTATCAGTGGAGGTGCGTTGACGGTAAACACAATCCAGCCGATAACGCATCACGAAGTGTGTCTACAGATGTAGGACGCAGTTCGCGGGTCTGACGACCAACCTTCTTGCGGGATGAAGAGTCGTCATGGCCGGCAGAACTAAACCTGCAAGCTGCGCTTTTCTCAGAATTGACGAACAAGACCCAGAACTGCACGGTCGTTTGCGTTCAGTCTAGCCTGTCTTGGTTGAATCAGTTAGTCACTCTGACAGTTGGACGAAGTTCTTACGGGCCGCTGCGTGACTCAAACGATTTTGCTCTCTAATCGGAAAATGAGCCAGCTCCGTGAATGACCTTAACCGCCATCTGACTCGGCAAGAGATGATGGTGCAATCAATGTGTTTTGTAAAGTTAGTTCAGGAGAACGCGTTTCCAGACGAGCTCCGCATACTGAGCAGGGGACCCGCCGGTGACAAGCGTATATTGGTCTCCTGCAGTCCACTTCGCAATCTGGGTCGCTTGATGACCATGGGCTACTTCGCGTAGGAGGTCGTTTCCGATATGTTGCTTTGCCTTCCAAGACTAAACACTTTATCACATTGCCAAAGAGGCAGTCAAACCCCACACATATCATAAAAAATTACCTCGAAAGCTACTGTAATGTGGGCGCAGGACAGATGCTAGCAGCTGTTCGCAACAAATACCGGCTTATACAGGGGCAGGCTGCTGTCAGGCCCATCCTTTTGTCCCGTTATTACTGCCATCGATGGCTTTCGCTTTCATGCTACCAAATGGTAGCGCCTCTTCCAAGCAACCGAAAGAACTGCAGTCGTAGACCGTTTGAATTCACCCGGGTGGACTACTTCGGGCCGCTGTTGGTCGAACGAGGACGTGACACAGAGAAACCATATTGCTGTGTATTCACGTGCATGACCATCTGTGCTGTTGACATTGAGGTAGCCCATACTTTGGACATAAATTCGCTCCTCTGTGCGTTCCCGAGTTTTGAGGCTAAACGGGCAGCTCAGTTAAGCTTTATAGTGACATCGAAACCAATTGTGGGGCGCCAAGGCCGACGGGAAGGAATGCATTTGTAAATAGGGTCAGGATAAGTTTGCAACTGAGTTGCTAGAGCACGAACGCGACTGGGTGTTGAGTTGTTTGGAAGGAGATGATTCGGAGTATCGGACGAATTTTGCGGGCCTTATCAGAAGAAAGACTGGTAGACGACAAGACACTGCACACCTTTGACGGAGATCGAAAAATTCTCAACGACCGCCCATTAGTAAAAATGACTTCCAATCCCAATGATTATG
>SJOL01006699.1:136477-196926 GCA_004794785.1 Opisthorchis felineus
TGCTGTCTGTAAACGATTATAGTTAAGACACAAATTACCCAGCATCGTTTAATTGAACCAAGATTTGCGAAATACTAGGTTCCGCCACGCTCGCAGTAAGATGAGGTGGAAATCCTTTAAGTTTTGTCTCTCTTTTCCTTACTCCCGTGACATTTTCAATAGGATTACGTTCTCAGCTGTGAAAGAATACACTGAAGTGTAGACAGATTGAATAAACGCAGCTTATTTGGTTCAGCCCACGAAAACAAACGGCTGAAGGAAGCAAGCCAATGAGGAAATGTTAAGAAGATGGTGCAAGTACGGCTCTTAGAATTACAGTTTTTCTAATAAATTGTCCAGGTTTTTTTCACAAATTCAGGGCTTATAGAGTCTCAATCAATTTAGCGCATTGTGGATTTCGATTTTGGATGAGTAAACGGGTTTTCAAGTCTTTTCGCATTGCAGGCTAGAAGCTTAGTAAAATGCACTCATGCATCACAATTTGGTTTTGACGAGAGACTTGCCTAGGACCCAGGTGGATCCTTCGTTTATGATTAAACCGGTCGTGGGCTTCGGAGAAGAGTTTTCAGTAGTAGTGTAGTAGTAGTATATTACGTCTATAGAAGCTTAGTGTCTTATTTGTTGACGTCTCCGGATTATAAATTATAGGTTCTTTTCGACTTGCCATTGAAATTAGTAATCTCTTCTGGGTCTTATCGGACGCTTCAATCCCAAAACAACAATCAATATCATAGAGAGTTTCCGGAGGAATTTACAAGAAACAGTTCTTTCGGTCCAAAATTGTTCTCACTCGGACCTTGTGGACAGTGACCCCATATAGTGTTCTGCTGAGTCCACAACGTAACGTTTGCAAAGTTTCGTCGCAAACCGAGAGAAAGCTATACATGAACTCACGAATTTGTATCAGTGGAGGTACTTTGACGGTAAACACAATCCAGCCGATAACGCATCACGAAGTGTGTCTACAGATGTAGGACGCAGTTCGCGGGTCTGACGACCAACCTTCTTGCGGGATGAAGAGTCGTCATGGCCGGCAGGACTAAACCTGCAAGCTGCGCTTTTCTCAGAATTGACGAACAAGACCCAGAATTGCACGGTCGCTTGCGTTCAGTCTAGCCTGTCTTGACTGAATAAGTTAGTCACTCTGACAGTTGGACAAAGTTCTTACGGGCCGCTGCGTGACTCAAACGATTTTGCTCTCTAATCGGGAAATGAGCCAGCTCCGTGAATGACCTTAACCGCCATCTGACTCGGCAAGAGATGATGGTGCAATCAATGTGTTTTGTAAAGTTAGTTCAGGAGAACGCGTTTCCAGACGAGCTCCGCATACTGAGCAGGGGACCCGCCGGTGACAAGCGTATATTGGTCTCCTGCAGTCCACTTCGCAATCTGGGTCGCTTGATGACCATGGGCTACTTCGCGTAGGAGGTCGTTTCCGATATCTTGCTTTGCCTTCCGAGACTAAACACTTTATCACACTGCCAAAGAGGCAGTCAAACCCCACACGTATCATAAAAAATTACCTCGAAAGCTACGGCAATGTGGGCGCAGGACAAATGCTAGCAGCTGTTCGCAACAAATATCGGCTTATACAGGGGCAGGCTGCCGTCAGGCCCATCCTTTCGTCCCGTTATTACTGCCATCGATGGCTTTCGCTTTCATGCTACCAAATGGTAGCGCCTCTTCCAAGCAAACGAAAGAACTGCAGTCGTAGACCGTTTGAATTCACCCGGGTGGACTACTTCGGGCCGCTGTTGGTCGAACGAGGACGTGACACAGAGAAACCATATTGCTGTGTATTCACGTGCATGACCATCTATGCTGTTGACATTGAGGTAGCCCATACTTTGGACATAAATTCGCTCCTCTGTGCGTTCCCGAGTTTTGAGGCTAAACGGGCAGCTCAGTGAAGCTTTATAGTGACATCGAAACCAATTGTGGGGCGCCAAGGCCGACGGGAAGGAATGCATTTGTAAATAGGGTCAGGATAAGTTTGCAACTGAGTTGCTAGAGCACGAACGCGACTGGGTGTTGAGTTGTTTGGAAGGGGATGATTCGGAGTATCGGACGAATTTTGCGGGCCTTATCAGAAGAAAGACTGGTAGACGACAAGACACTGCACACCTTTGACGGAGATCGAAAAATTCTCAACGACCGCCCATTAGTAAAAATGACTTCCAATCCCAATGATTATGCAACTCTTACTTGCTGCTCCTCGGCACGAATCCGTGAACAGCCGATCATCCCGCTGGCTCACGGAACCTAACTTAAGCCTGGAGAAACGCCAACTACCTCGCCTACCTGTTTTTGAATCCCTATGTGAAGCAGTAACTCTGAACCTTATAGAGAATATCAAAGTGGCTTAAAAAAGGAAGGGGCCTGAAGGAAGTCGATCTCGTCTTATTAAGAGATGTTTCGACACCCAGAGGGCAGTGGGATGATGGAAGTTCCGAGAGAACAGTTTAGCCGGAAGATGAAGCAGTCATGGAGGCGAGTGTAAGGACCAGTCGGGGTACATTCCTTCTAGACGTACGCCAACTACACTCATTGGAGGACTCCGTCCAGGATACTGCAAACTTCGAGGAACAGGATAATCAAGTGGCTGATCAGTCTGCTGGCTTAATCTCCTATGGATGGGGGAGTGTTGATTCGTCCTGCAAATCAACGGTAATTAGTGGTTATTTGTCCTGCCTGTTCTGGCCTCTTACGATCAGCGTGATTTACGCCTGCTTACTATAACCCCTTTTTGCTTCCCTGTTGTTAGTTCCCAGGGTTTTTACTCCTGCCTAAGGTTTTCTTAGGTTCTAGTTACCAATGTTAACATTCTGCTGTCTGTCCGTACCAACTCGACTTATTTTCGGCTGTCTGCTCGGATAAAGAATAGCGCCGCCCGGGGATTGTACTCGAACACCTTGGGTGGCGGACAAGGGGCTATCCAATGCGACAGCTCGACCTGTTAGTCAAAGCCATTATTGTGTTACTTTCGTACTGCATCTCACCTGATATTGCTTTTTGGGATTTTGTTCTAGACGAGCCTAAATGCGCATTTCAATTCTGATACGTAACACTTGTAACTTCGTCACGCTGTCGGCTAAGGAATATAAGTATATTCAATTTGTGACAAACATGCCCGTTTCTCTTTTTTCAGATAGCTTACTTTTCATTTTGATTCGAAAATACCTCTTGAACGTACTGACTGTCCTCTGCACCGTTATCCCCGTAAACTGCCTATTTACACTTTTTCACTGCCGTATGTTTGTATATCATTTGGTGCTTCCTCGATATTTGCTTCTAGAAAACCCTGCTGCCTCAGTGCCTCATTTTCTGCTCCCTTCAATCGAGATATTGTTGGTTGCACGTTCAGCTGAATTCATGATGTTTATTGACCCATCTGTCCACAGAATCAGTAAGCAGTACAGCATCTATTGCCTTCATCCATTTGTTCCTACTTCCCGTTATCTACCGGATACCATGTGCCTATAGTCCGACAGCTCCAATAAACCTGTAAGATCCTTAGCCGCTCGGATCGTACAGATGCCCCAACACATCTTTGAATTCTGCAACTGCCTATGAAAACTTCAACTTGTTTTAGAATTGGTCATACACGTGTTATTGAAGTGAGCAGCCATAACACCGTTTAAGAGATGAAGTTGTTACCAAAAGTTGTGATAGTTATGGGGTACGTTAACTTCTTTAGGAATTCCAAGATTCTATCTTCAGTGAGTGCTAAAATAACCCAAAAAATGGGATGGTTCCATGTAAATTTGGCACGCTGCATTTGGGCCAGCAAACATTTACTTCCGGGTCCCTGCAAATGTAGACAATCATACAATGGACAGACAATTGCATAATTATTTGACAGGACTATTTTTGAGTCGTGGTTTTACTGAGGTTCATCTGTATGTTTCACTGGTTCCGCACCATGCGTGAATCTTCCGTCCGTATCATCCGTGTTCACCCAAGACGAACGTTTGTCCACCAAATACAACAGTGAATCCTGATACCTATACGTTTTACCATGTTTTCAAATTGCAGCACGGTTCACAACTTACAGTCAGTTCTTCTGTTCAAACATATGGCAGTGAGTTAGCCTTAGTAAGTTTTCATATGCTAGATTCATTGCATTCATTCCATGGCATTGAAATTACGTACTTGATTGTCTATTGATCTCTGAAAGGCTGCAAACTCACCTCAGTCTCGAAAACCTCTACTTCCTAAGGCACTGGTTTATTTGTTCGCACCATAACTATCCAGAGCGCATTAGTCACATAACTAACAGGTGAGGAAGCAGTTCACCCTGTTAATCACGTTTTTGTTAGTTTCATTATTTCATGAACTAGCAGACTAAATTGCGCGCGCCTTTTGTGCCGCTCCATGCACTGGGTGATAAATTGACATTTAAAACTAAGGGTCTCGTTAGCGCAGAGCTATCGGGGACATTGACATCCAAGAGATGTGAGAGTTATAACTTTACTGTAACAGACGACGTTACTTCGCTGATAATCGAGGTTCGAGCAGCTTCACGAACTTACGTCATTCGCGGCGTCAGAACCGAATTTCGCTAAAGCTAACTGGCCGCGTACAAAGGCAACTGCATCAGCAGTCCTACTCTGTGCATGCTTGACGTAGCCCCTCCGATTCCAGGACCTTAGGAGTCTTTAAGTGCTTGATCACTGGTGTCTCTACAGCAAAGAAATAGTAAGCTTGCTTCAGCGAGTCCTCAAATGAGTGGTGCGTAGTTGGGTACATACTAATGAATCTGATTCTTCAGAGCAGAAGTATTGACTTACCAGTCTGAGATGGTCGGAGCACGCACTACGTATTCCAAACCACCGTCCAACGAAGAAAGCGCTGTTTTTGTTCCAAGCAATTGTTGGCGAAATTTTCGCGGGGGACAGGTGGTGACATGGCAACGTGACATGAAAGCGCGTGCTGTGGGATATTCGCGCCTTCCTGGCTTTGGCCCACGTCTTCCAGCTTGCACTTGGTAGGAAAACTTGCAGGATATGGCACACAGCTGATCCCAATGGCGTGCATGTTGTCATTTTCTAGCCTGACTAACTAGCTAAAGTTCGTCTGTCGTGCGCTGGACTTAGGTAGGGTGTGCTTCACACGGGACTCTGGGTTTATCAAACTGATGGCGTCCTATTCCTACGGGATGATCGTTCTCCTTGAAAACATAAGGTTTCTTTGCACATACTCCCCAACTTTTCCTTTTCTTCCCATTCTTTACTAATGTTTTCCCTCATGGTTGTATGACAGTCAAGCATCAGTATGTTGTAGCAGTACGGATATGTCGCTGTCAATGAAGATGCTGATGGTGATGATGATGATGATGATGATGATGATGATGATGATGATGATGATGATGATGATGATGAATACCTAATAATTTCGCCCCTCTGGTCAGTGTACTCGGATTAGTCAAGTGCTGCCACATAGAAGCACGTTTCTTCTTTGTTATACAACTGTTTTGCTAAAGAGCTGTAAATGTGAATTGGTCGCTAAGTTGTAGTAAACTATGGACATCAGTCCACGCCCATCTCACTTTGGGAAGTAAATTTCATTCACAGGGCATCTCTCTTTGTGTTCTAGCCATAGTATAGAAGAAATTTCTCGAGACAGTTCCCCAGAGTGGTTGCCACATGTTTTGCTATTGTTATCTGTAGGTGATCCATCATACATTTAATCGGTGAGAGACAAACACCAACTGAGGATGAAACACTAAGAAATTTGACGTGGATCATATGACCATCCTCATGTTTTCAGTAGCGGACCAAGTTGCTTCTGGGTTGCGTAGAATCTGCGGATAAGCATGTATTTGTCTATCTTTTACGTTATTCCATCAAATGGTGATAGTCTGCATTGAAAAATTAAGCATTTTTGCCAGTGTGTGCTGATGAATAGGTTGCCTCTAGTCTATCTTCGTCGAATTTTGGAACTGATTAATCGCCCACTTAGAAAAGACTGACCTCAGCTTAGCTCAGCCCAGTGGTCTTAGTATGCACCGTCTTTGGAACTGAGTAAAGCCTGGTTCTGTTAGCAAAGATATGACGTGGTTCAAGCAAAACAAGTTATTTTGCTCTTCCCCGTCTCACTTGTCCACAAGTACCACAGTTGTGCCAGAGTATCAACCCGGTAAATTACCTGATTAAATGAAGGCGCGGCCAGATACTGCAGTGGGAGATCAACGAATCGCACCAGGACAGAAGGAGGACCGGTCAAATGAGGGCGATGTGAACGTGAATTCAGTCGTATTCTAATCTTAACTGTTGTAACGGTTAATGGGCTACTGCGCTGTCTGAATCGTTTGGAGACGACAACAATACGATTGGCTAGGAAGCTGGTGCATGCAGTTGTACCCGATTGACCAGCATGACATGAAACAAAGCATAATAATCTCAGTGGAGATTTTGTCCTGTCAGTGGAGCTAATATTTGCTGAAAAGCCGTTTCTTCATTGTTGGGAATCATTCGCATTGCGCATCTCCCGAGAATCTATTAGGCATTTTCGAACCCGTGGCCTTCCGGACAATGCCTGAACACTTAACCGCTCAGCCTCGAGCGGCTGATCAGCGGTGTGTGCACTTCCCTCCAATTTATGAGCGTCTTTCACTCTTCGCCTTGCGTTGCATTCATTTCCGCGGCCCAATTATTGGGCAAACGCTGCTTGCCTGTCCCGTGGACACAGGCCAATGTTGCTCTAAATATGTACACGCCAAAGCAAAAGTGTTGTGAACCACGTTGCTGTGCTCTGAAATTAAGATATCCTGAAAACTACCTTGTGTTGGCTGTCTGAGAAGGTTGTCTCCTAAGGGTTCAACCAATATGAAGCGTCCGCAGTTCGCTACCAATTATTTTTCTGTAGAAAGCATGTTTTGCAACTTGGTCTCCCAAAGTCCTTTGTTGGGTACAACAAACAAGATGCTACACCTTTGCCATTTTCACACGGATGACTGTCGCCAATCGCTACCTGGAAACGTGGCTAGAAACACCATGAAATGGAGTAGCCCCTGAAAACCTGACACTTGACAGAGGAGTCAAATTATGCTAAGCGTTTTGAAAATTCCAACAATTAGTCTTGCGCTTCCTCACCAACTGACAATGCTTCGCTAAGCGAACAAGGAAAGTACCAAGTTTTGATCGGAAACAACCACCACCAGTGCACTTACCTACATACGGTAATACGCATCCAGGACATGGACGGTATTGTGATACCGTTTGTTAGTAAACCGTCTGAAAATGCTTCACCTAATGACAACAGTTTGGCTAGAATCCACAGTGTGGGTTCAGGCCTTATCAAATATCAGTGTCCTAATGTACCTACAACGCAAACCGATTAATCAACCTGAGTTTGAACTGACGGAAGACGTCTGATTTCGAACCAAATTATTTCCCTCAAAAAAGCTATTACGCAACTAAGTTCAAGGGCCTCAACCTGACGCTGAGCTGAAGGAAAACAGAAGCCCTGTAACCAGTATGCCATCATTATGTAGGCTTCACTTGTAATTATTACCACCTCCAATTATTTATGTATACCAAACATGATAATAACTCCTACTCTGAACCAGCTCAGGACTTCTGTTCACGCTAGTTTTACTCACTGGTTGGTGTAGTCCTCGGTACTGGTCAATCGCATCCGCATAAAATCAGGCGCCACACCAAACCAAAATAAAACCAGCATATATATGACTAGCATGTTGGTGTTTATACTTCAGGTTTTACTGTTAGAACATACAAACATTCACTAACAAGTCAGTAAATGTTTTTTGATATCCTCTGAAGTTTTTCTCCAACCCCATGTATTTTTCTGTCTACTGTAGAGCTTAACCGGGAAAGTGACCGCCCAACCCTAGTTGCCGTACCTCGTAACGTCCGCATTCACAATTCCAGAGTTGCGTGGTGTCTGGTATCAGTGTTATCGTCGGAATTGCTGTTGCTGTTGAGTGCCGAACTACACCACCTTCCTGGATGCCGCACAAGAAACACGTGTCTCCCGAACAATTTCCCTTCCGTTCAGGTTATTCTGTCTATCATTCTATGAAGCAATTTCCAATGGTTATCTACAAAATATTTAGTATGTTTTTGGAAGCAACGGCGGCAAACGCCAAATCCCAGTATCACTTCTGCTCGCGTGCTGCATTTGCAATATCTGCTGTGTGACATTTTGAAGTGTCGCATCCGTCTGCGCGGTGGTTGTGCTTCAAGCAATTAAAGCACAGTTTATGTTTTCTCAAAGCCTGGAGCTTTTATTCATGGGACTTTGACGGTAACTTGGAGCAGACGCTGGAGATCTGCGAGCTTAATGTTCACCAATATGCAGCTACATCCACACCTATCTGTGCGAAGTTTTCTCTGAGAAAAACGGCCTACGACAACTGCAAATCGTTCGATTCAAATACGATTAAAGTAGCGGAGAAGAATTTTTACGGTTGTCACTGCTTAATGTAGACTGATTCCGCCTCACATGTCATTAGGTTAGTTGATCAGTTGTCCAGGCTGTTGAGACAAAGCGATTTCCACCAGCATAAATGGATAAGCAACAGTGACGAGATCTCCTACCAAATACCAGTCCACGAGCGTGCTACCGACTCGGTGTCTTTGAACTCATTACATCCCGACACGCACAAGATCTCAACTGGCCTCTACTGATGTGTCAGGAGCGACAGGTTCAAGTTTAAACTAGCCATGCTGCAGCATCTAGTAATCCATCAAGGTATTCTCTCCTGTGCAGCCTCGTTACGTGATTTTTTGGGCAATTTTGCACCCCGGTTGTTACAGCCATAACAATTAGAACAAGAACCCTGCCGATCAAACTGTGGCTGGGATAAAGCTGTAAACCAGGACACTGAAGTGGCTTAGAGGAAAAGGAGAAAAGACATCCAACTTATCGAGTCATTAGTTATTCCTGGATGTGTTAGGTCTAAACAGTTTCCTATCGAACATCAGTCATTGCATGTTTTCCCTGACGCAACCAAGGTCGGTCATGGAGTCGTAGCTTACCTGAGATGTGAGTCAGTACAGCAAGTTCATTGCACTTTTTATGGAAAAATCAAGAGTAGTGCCTCCCAAGCCGGTGACTATTCTCCTCTCCGAACTTCAGGCTGCCCTATTGGCGGTTAGACTATTGCGCCATCTGGTGAAGCAACTAAAAGCCCGGTTCGACAACGTATACTTTTGGATTGACTCAATGCCTGTGCTGCATTACACTGTTAACACAAGTTCAAGGTTTAAAACCTTTGTGGCCAATGGAGTTAGTTTCATACACGAAAATACTAGTACTTCTCAATGGAGACTTCCCGACCAACGTAAACCCTGCCGACTGTGCCTCACGTGGCATCCGTACGAAACACTCTCAGCTGTTGCAACTTTGGATTCAAGGTCCTGAATTTCTGGAGCTTGTTGGGTACCAATGGCTTAATACTGAAGTCGAGCAAATCCGCTACAATGCCACGGACCCGGAATTAAAGAGGGTCGCCACGGTTTTAGATCCCGCAACAACAGATTTTTTGATAGATGTGTTGTTGTACTATTCGTAGTGTGTAAGGCTAGGGCGAACAATTTCTTGGTTTATTAAGTTCAAATCTTACCTCCGCAGTAAAACAGTTGAAAAGGGTAACGCAGTTAAGAACACTCTACGACTCGAAGAACCGAACGAAACCGAACGATCCATATTTCAGGATTTTCAGCTAACGACTTTCCACACAAAGCTTAACAACACTTACAAACTCGTCGCGAAGGTGTGCATTAAAGGTCTATGTAACAATTCACTGATTTACAAGTGATACCCGATAGTTCCGAATAGTGTTCTATGTGTGGGTGGCCAACTGGACACTAGTGCTTTGCCAAAGTTCACAAAACATCCTATTATTCTTCCAAGAGACCACCCGGTGACGCAAGGTGTTATTAACCACAATCATGGATCTGAAGGTCATGTGGGCACTTCGCATACCCTAGCAGCTACACGGCAAAGATACCGGATCATAAGTGCTACGACTGCAGTCAAACGAGTCCTGAGGGGGTGCATGGGATGTAAAGTAAGGTCGGCCCTTCCAGCCGAACAAGTAATGGCAAGCCTTCCAGTTGCCAGAGTGAGGCCAGAGTACATCTTTACCACAACTGGCCTTCGGACCACTTCAAAATCGTAAGGGCTGTATTACGAGGAGGCGATATGACTGTATCTTCACCTGTTTGCAAACACGTGCAACACATACAGAAGTAGTTTTTTTGCTATCCATTAACTCATTCCTCATGTCATTTTCTCGGTTCATTAGTCGACAAGGAATCCCAAAAGAGGTGTATAACGATAGAGGCACCAACTTTATTGGAGTAAAATTGGGTTGAAACAGTTTATGAAGACATCGGGTTATAACAAAGCGAAAGACGACATGCTGCGACAACAACTTGATTGACACCTTAACCCTCCTTATGTAAGCCACTGAAGTGGCACCTGGGAGATGATGATAAGGTCGATTCGACGTGTTCTAAGTGCAGTCTCTTGGGAGCAAGTGCTAACAGAGGAATCGTCGACAACACATTTGAGGGAAGTGGAACGAATACTGAACAACCGCCCACTGGTCCCAGTGAAGGATGATCTTGATAATACTGATGTTCTGACCCCGAACCTTTCGTTACTATCCCAAGTATCATACGTCCCTATTGATGAAGATCCAGGACTACGACACCAATATACTAGGCAGTATAGACACAGTCAGTTGATGGCCAACATCTTTTGGCTCTGCTGGCTGAGAGAATACATTCTATTGCTTCAAATGCGGTATAAACGGACGACTCTTCGAATAAACATTTAAGTGGGTGATTTGGTATTCACAATTGAACAGCATCACACGCGTGGCAACTGTCGAAGGAGATCGTCACAACCGCTATACCTGGATCGGATGGATGTGTCAGAACGGCAGTGCACAAGACTCTTGATGCTTCGGTAGTCATATATATACGGAAGGTAGGCATGCTAGGAGAGGTAGGTGAAACTTAGGCTTTCGGTCATCGTGGAGGATATGAAGGACTGTGAGAGGGGACTATGACTAGAGTCTTTGTACCATTTAGGCCTCTCATTGTTGCTGGTGTCAGGTGGTGAGTGGAGGTAGTTTACGTAAGGCCATGCTGGCTTTGGTGAGGCGGTGAACCTTCTTTCACTTAACCAAACCCTTCTCTTGCTTCCACCCACTGTTTTCTGCGTCTACTTTATGTATTCAATATTCACCCACAATCCCTCATGAACTTCTGACCCTTAACGCATTGAATCAATTCTGACGAAATTTTTCCGCGCACCTTTTGATCACTTACGTTACCACGTGCTGTGCGCGCACGCATGTCGGCATTTCGCTTCGATTTGCCGATCTTACCGGGCTTTCTTTGAACTTCCATCGATTCGTGCACCATCATTTTTCTCGCGATTTTGCGCGTCACTTTATTGCCCTTCCCAGATTACGTCACGTATTTCACAAGCGTGTGCATCTGTGTAGATGTAAACCGCAATTTACCATTAATTGTGCAACTTATCTCTCTACAGTTTCCAAACAGGTATGCCTTGTGTACGATTCCAACGAAATTTTGACTCGTCAGAAAAATGGCGAGGACTGCGGTTTGTCAGTCGTCTCGCGAGAGCTGTCATTATCATAACACATTACTTAAACTAGAGCAGTATTGGCACAGTCTTCACGTGTGATTGGCCACGTTTCGTCGATAACGTCAGGCTGAACTCATTTTTCTTAATCTTGTGGACCGCTTGAACTCACTCGTTTGCGTATGGTTAAGTTCGTAGAGGTCCACTTACTGAATCCATACTCGAACAAAACCACCTCTGAGCTCTTTTACTTGCTATAAAAGCTCCCATTTTACGGCTTCCTCTCTTCTGCGGCTGAATTATTAACCAGAGATAAAAGCTGTGACTACATACCGAATAAAGGGCACAGAAAGCTGCATTTGGTAGATTGCTTAAACAGCACCGTACATAAGAAATAACCTTGTCTTACAAGAGGCGTAAGTGACGTGTCGTCAGTCATGCGGACCTAGAAGATCATCGCGCACGGAAAAAAACTGCAAGAATGATTCCTGGCGGCGTCAGAATCCGAGTTTTATTCGCCTTTGTGAGGTAAGGGACAAGTTCACGGACGCAGTACACCCATGTCGTCACGGAATCTGGGCCCTACGTAGGTAGTACACAGATCATGGCATACGCTAGATCTGTGCCTGGCGGTTGTGGGTACCCACATTCCGAAGATCAGCTGGTACCTGATATGAATGATTAGTTCAAATGGCTCTATGTTGGCGCTTCAGTGGTGCGTGCGCACATAATTTCGGTGGACATGGAAGCATGGACAAAGATTGTGCACATAGCAGCCACCCGCGTGTGCAGAGATGTCGGGTTCCAGGCCTACTCCACTGGCCTCTCAGACAAACCAATGGCATCCTATCCCTTGACACTGCGTGATATCACAGCCTAACACAAGTCTAGACCCCGCGTTTGTAAGGCCAGTGTGTTACCATTACAAATGTTTTCACCCAGTGTTGTTTGTCCGAGCAAGCTAAGCAGCTTACGTCCCAAAAAGGAGAGACCCCAACCCATGTTATTCTTGGTCGGAAATCTGTGGAGCTTGTTTCTATGTATCGCAAATGACTGGCTCTAAAAGGACCTATTCAAAGCTGTCAGTCGTTTCCTTCACCGACATCCATGGTGCCTGCAAAATGTTGGAATAATGCCGCATTTTGGGGGGGGGGGGCATAAAAGCTGTTGAGCGCTTCCCCTGATTGTAATAGCAGCACGCGTCCGCACTCGCAAAGCTTGGCCGGAACAAAGTGCACATCACCTGCTACAATAAAACCAAGCTATCAGGTACCCGTTTGAAAGAGCAAGATAATAAATTCGGCGAAACCTATGATCAGCGAAACCAATGATACAAAATCCCGACTCCATACAGAGGAGGGATAGAAAAAATCTGCTAATGCCAAAAAAGTCCATGTCCCTTTGGTACACACTATGAGGAACGGGATATGAACAGACAGAATGCCAGGGTGCTCAGTTGACGAAACATAGGAGCACGAGGCAGGACTTTAACCAAATGAAGACGAATCCGCCTTACAATCCAGCGGTCGACCCAGTGTCACCATTTCTGACCGGTTCACTACCAATCCTGCTCGCCTTTTCCCTCCAGAAGGGCGAAAAACAAAATAAAATTGTTGTTTCACGCAAACCCTCCCAGCTTTTGCTGTAAGCTTTTAGAACAACGTCAGGTTGAAGAACTGATACGATATAATTTTAACAATTGGTTTACACGCTTTTAAAGCTCAGCAGCCCGGGGGTTCCCGAAGCATCTGGGCTCAAAAATTATGGCAGTGAATCATGTATATGAGTTCCAGAAACCTCGACTCAAAACATGAAAATGGACTTGTGAACACTACAGGTTAGCTCTCCAAACATGTTATGTCAATATTTTACTCACTTCTTTAAGAAGTAATCTTGTTTACTTGGCTTGCGGGAGCTACCGTTTATTTTCACCGATTATATAGGCTATTGAGAAAATAACATAGGCGCGTAATCCACTCGAAACTTTCTCGAACGCAGTTTTTGCGGCCTTTTGTGATTACTTGCCATGTTGAAAGCCCAGTGCAACACACTAGTTCGGACAGCTCCACGGGGAGGCTAACATGACTTCTGCAGAAGGAGGTCCCCAAAGAGTATGTGGTGTCATCGGGACGTAGGGTGAAGACCTAGCACATTCCACTCCGGTCCGATCGCCTGTTGATACTACCGACACCCGTTGGTATCAAACCCATTGTTCCTTCTCGCAAATCGCTCGGGGTGACAACACACATCCTGAGGCGTAATGCCAAGAAACTCCCATTATTGGGCCGCACGAAACGCGAATCAACACCCCCAACACTACACAATTACAAATGGGCTGGACACAGAGAACGACATGAACAGAGGAAGCGGACAGCTTAACTAGCTTCAATACTTTTCAGCTTCTGAAGGTTTTTGACCAAGTGTCTCATATCTAGTCTCCCGTAAAGGGCTACGAGGAGGAAACCGCAGGCATCTGGTGTTCGCCGAATGGCGCCGTGTTTAATTACTAGTCCACATTTGAGCCGTTTATAGCATGACTGTCGTCCTCACTTAAAATAGCGGGAGCCCCATGAGTTCTTTTGGACAGCCATCATATTTTCAGCTGAACGTCGGTCATCTTCAGGCCATGTTGACTATCACGAATTTCATACTGGCTGCCAGTACAAATCCCAGAACTCTATAGCGTGCAAACGACGGGTTATTATCAAAGTCAAAGCGCTAGAAATTTTTCCGCCATACAAATCCTAGCGACGGAAGTCTGGTGAGGCGTCTCCAAACTGGATGCGAAGAACAAGCAAGCTAGTGACAAAAAATGGTCTGGCAGTCCCATGGTATGTCTTTTACACCCCACTGCGTGAAGGTTGAAAACAAGGCTCTCACTCCTACGAAGACAGACAAACGCAACTTACTTGGGCTGAGACCCGGGGGTGATGTATGGTGCACGGAGTTAAACAGCGGTGGGTAACACCGACCGAGGGGTTTCTACGGACCTGCCCGGCTTCCAACACTGCTTCATGGATGCCTGCTGAAATTGGTCTGAGGGATGTGGGAAAGGCACAGGAAAGCTCTTCCACGGTTCTTTGAACCACTGACATTTGCCCAATTATCCGCTGCCATCCTATCCAGTCCCTGAAAATGGTTGGGCTATTTTTTACTTTTCACGCGGTTAAGCAGGCCAATCATAAAAACGTGTGCGTGCCTGGGCACTATGCTTTGCCGAGAGTCGTAATTTCAGGGATCAGGTTTCCTCATAATATTGATTCTGTCGGAAAACGGAGGTAGGGAATAAAGCCTATTTCCTGCGATTGGCCTTTTCAACCAGGGCGTCAAATATGGACGATACGAGAATTCATGTGCAAAAGTCAGCGACGAACTCACAAACCCCCCAAAAATGTATGAAAGCGTCGTTGGCGTAGGGGGCAAACAAATATCATCTACTCTCTATCTTGTCATGATGAAAGGACCTCAGGAAATAGCATAGGTGGCGGTGGCAGTGTGCTGAACAATAACTGACCATGCTACGCTTCAGTTATACAACCGAATTGGGAAACCTCCAAATTCTTAGAAATAATGAATATTTCTGCGCAGACTAGCATCCCAGAACTGATCCACAGTGCCAGCCAGACGAGATGGAAGGACGAGAACTGGACATAGCGAGGATTTGTAAAAGTGTAAAAAGAGTGGATTACCCGGTCTACTCGACAATTTTGTATCTCTAACGCGATCTAGGACCCTAGATAGTTCTTCATGGAGTGGATCACCGATTACCGACGAAGGAAAATACAAGGAACGAATGACTGTACAGTCTAAGGCATTTGTGCCAGCTAACTTACCGCCAAATACCCAGAGCGCAAAGAATCGTGACAAAGCTCGGTAAAAAGCCCGCCTCTCTATGGTTTCTAAGACGAACCTAAAGACAATTGCAGCTATGTATAATACAAACCAGCCCTGAGGGGGTAGTCGATTCATGCACAAGCCAAACCCGATCAAATGATTGGCTGGACCGAGTCACGTGATCCACACCCTGGCATACGAATGCTTAGATGACGGCTTAGCTGCTTAACAGATGTTTCCACCAATGACCTCTCGTGGCTTGGTGGCCTAGTGGGGCAAGCTTGGGCGCAGCAACGGGAGTGTTGTGGGACACGTCGTCCGACTTCTTGTCGACTTTCGCCGTTAGCACCTTTTTCCACAGGGCACTACTACTTTTGCCACTTAACTAAGGTGAAAGCAACTTAAAGTTCGGAGTGCGAAAAGTCTTGGATATGTATACTTATCCAAGACTATAGTTAAGTTTGAATCGAGATTTCCGAAAACAAAAATGTCGTGTTCCCGCCAAACTTTTATTGGAAGAAGTAGTGTGTGTAGACAGAAACAGGTTGTGTGAAGAAAGGCAGGTCGTTGGAGCGCATTTTAAGGTACGTGGAAAAGTTTTGTGATGTTAAGTTGGCTTATTCATTTTATAGACGTGAAATCGTACATATTTCACGCTGAGAAGCAGAGATCTCCTGCAATAAATTCTTTAAATTGTTTAATGCTATTTTCTCGCTTGCACTGACAGTCCATCTTTCCTTGGTTTATACGGTTTAGCCATTTAACTAGTTTTTTTCTTGGCTTGTGCGCAAATGCAGTTTGAACGCGCGCGCTTCCTGGCTTGTGCATAACTAACCAATCAGAATGCTGGCTTGTGCATGAATCGCACGCCCCCTGAGGGTGCAGTGAGTAATGCTGAAAACAAAAAGGGCGCTCTAGCTTTCTAAAAATTGGAAAAGGCCATGGGATGTTTGAACTGCTTTGGACGATCACGTGTTCCCGATGCAGACAGAACTATCTGATTACTGCAAATAGCACAAAAAGCACAACATTTGTGTAAGAATCACCGGCTAGGCAAGCTAAAACGCTTGGATAACCTGATAAATTAGCTAGATTTAAGGCACTATCGATAATTAGTGCACATTCCGGACTTTTCAACACCACCTTGACAGAAGTATTGTCTTACCGCGGCGCGTCAACCAGTTCCAAACCCACGTCTGTGGGTGTCCAGGTTCGAGGTCAGTCATACGGATCTCCGAGTATCTGCAGCATTCTGACAACATCTAAGATTGCGCGAGGCAAGTCACATTCTCGTAACTGCTTGTACTTCGTCAAAAATTGATCTCCGTTTTTCGGTCTCCTGGTTTTGTGAGCGAATTCTTTCGCCTTTGTAATCCATTTATAGAGTTAACACGTGTCGTTTGGTGGAGCTTTTCACTCCAATATGACCTCTGCTTAGAAATCTCTGCCAGGCTGCACTTCATTTCTGTGATACACTCACTCGCTCTCAATAATGAACCAGATTATTACAAGCTGCTATCCGCCAAAGCTTTTGGTGGACCAGAACAGGCCTGGACGAAATGGAGTCCGTCGAATAAAAGACGTGGAATGCAACACCACTCTTCCCAGGCCTGGTGATATTTTAAATTTACGGGTTTACAGGATGACCAGAACAGCCAATAACCCAACTCTCCTGACCCCTTTGTATGCGCCAACTTCACCTACCTTAGGGAAGCCATACATTCTACAAACAGCAGAACACCTGCCACCAACGATACTACGTCTTCACTTCTGAGTCGGAAGGAACAGTGCAAATGTTCAGTTTTAATCTGGATACTTATGGCAAACCTTACCTCTTTCGAATGCTTTGGAAGACGCAAACCTAAAAAAGCAGCGACTTGGACGAAATTCGATAACGAACTTTCCTCACTTAACAAATACTTAGTGCTCTCCAAATCCTGCCCTTCAGCTGCAAAGCTGATCCAGCTCTCTGGTGCGCCAATTAAAACCACCACATTCTCTCCAACGGACAAGCGCATATAGGAGTCCAGGCTGGTCATATTGAAGTTGTTCTCCAGACCAAGCACACCTGAAAACCGGCACTGTCGCCCCTTGGTGTTTTTGTAACGAGGCGATTACACATCACTTTGCGCGGAATATTTACGCAGAAGGGGAAGCAAGCGAAATTTTGGGCTCCAAGTGACATGTTCCTCCCCAACTTCCATGCAAACGACCTAAGAGTGGGCTGTCGGTAGTCAGAGCGCCTTTCCAGTGATCAAGTTTGTGTCCGAATATCACCCTCTGGGGGTGCGAAAAATGGTTGAGGGCAGTCCTAGAGGGGAGGATCGAAGTAAGCTTCTACCTGGCGACGGGTTAGCTGACTCCAAGGTTGCGATCAATCCGATGATATTTATGGAATATTGTGCTCTTAAAAGCACGCCAATGCAAGCAACCGTGACCAAAGATTAGAGTTTCCACTCAGCCGTCGGTAACCTCTCGATTAACAACGACAGTGATGCCCGGGGTTGGGCAAGCCTTGCGAAGACACAGCGTTCAATATATGTGGAACTGTCGTCGCTTATTTTTTGCGGGCATTAAAGCCGCAGCGATGAACTCCACAACGCAGCTACAAGTTACAAGCTGTATTGGGTAACCTGCCTAGAAACAGGCAGCGAAGTCCGCCTACATGCCTGACGGTATGCCACCCACCAGTCCAGAATAAGCATTATTATTACTACAGATCAGCGATAATCGTTAGCCTCAACGTCAGAAACTGCTGCATGAGCCCTGCAACCACTAAAAATGCGAAAATAACAGCCCTAGCTCCCTTTGTCAAAAGTGGCACGTCTGATCGTGGACTCACTAGGCACTGATGACCCAGATGGACAAAGCCACAGACGCGACAACAATGTACTAAAAAATCGTACACTACACTAATTGCAGACGGCCTGGGAGCCCACACGAACACAAAAACGCGGCGACCGCGGACAAATAATCTTAACAAACTTTGTTCAATTGAAAAAGGGCTTTCTGAACTTAAGATGTATTCCTCTGCAAAATCGGGCTTTTGGGAGTGCCACCAAGAACAGTGCTCCTTGTTGGTGTCACCTGAGGCACAACGTGCCTGAAAGGGCCTTACAGATACATCTTGACAGCCAAACCGCACCCGAAAGCCCAAGAAACCAAATGGACGCATATTCATCCTAAATATTTGAACAACAGTGAATCTGGGCGTCCAAAAGTTGATGTTGCACTAGCTTCAAGCAGCAGACCTTTTCGACAACGTTCTACAAAGGCAGAAGGCCCGCGCAAACCGGGCTCCAAGGGGTAAAGCCTCCCGCAAACGAACAGCAGGTTTTGGAAATACCAAGACAGGAAGCTGACAATGGAAGATACGAAAACAGGCTACGTTAAGAGGGAACCCCGAATGACCCAGCAGTGGTATCTGAAGCCTTCAGAAAACACTATATTGGCCTGTATTCTGACCCGGCGACATCGCCACACCCAGTCCTGTTAAGACGTGACTACTAACGGCTCCTATCTAACTTGGTCTTCATGGAGGAGGGCATTCGTCAAGTCTTGCAAAAGACAAACCCCTTCAGCGCTTTGGGGCTGAATGCGGTCCATCCAAGGATCCTGAAAGAAACTTTGCCTACAATGGCAAAGCAGTTCTGCCTAGTATCCTGTCAGTCACTTGACGAAGGCAGCTTCCATCTGCTTGGAAGGAAGTGATTGTCACAACCATCTGGTGACCGCCCACCACCCGGCAGCTACAGGCCCATTAGCCTTACTAGCATACCGTGCAAGCTGATGGAAAACATTCTGGAGCGGGTCGTCTTAAATCACCCCATTACCAACAGCTTGAAATCCCCAACGCAACACGGATACCTCCAAAACCGTTCTTGTGTAATGAACGTGTTCGCATTCATGGACAGCTTAGCTCAAGCCAATGACGAAGGACTCATATCGGATGCCATATTTTTTGACTTCCTAGGAGTATTTAATCGGGCCCCATACGCCCCGCTGCTTTACAAGCTCGAGCTTCATGGGATTCAAGGGTAAATTCTACGCTGAATTAAGGGATTCCGATCATATATAACATTCTGAGTAAACGTAGGCTCGACCTACGCTTCTTCGGAACCTGTCTCCATTGGAGTTCCTCGATGCTTCATTTGTGGACCACTTCTGTTTCTGAGCGACGTCAACGACCTTCCACATGAGCTTCCAAGTCCGTCTACTTTTTGAGAATCACTTGAAATCCGGAAGTTGCAACGCTAACGCCCTCCAGATGGATGTAGTCGCTGCAAAACAGTGGTCACTGGGCTGGCGCGTTCCTCTGAATAAGAAAAAGTGCGCTCAATGGAGGAAGTCCAGCGAGCGCCATTGATGTGGTTGGTGAGAACGGTTCGAAAGACATTACGGGGATGGATACCAAAGTGGATTCAGATATCTGGCTCAACTCAGACACGCCCTTCTCGCTGCATCATAAAAACCTGCTCACCTTCCCCTGTATTACTGGCATGGACTTCCAGATACATCATGGGGCCTACGGCAGACCGCTTCTTGAATATGCCAAACCAAGTTGGTTGCTCAAAACTCAAAGAAGCCGTAACTTCCATTGATCGAGTACAAAGAGCTGCTAGGAAAACGGCTGTCGGCCTTAAATCCGTTGATTATGAAGTGCATCTCGATGTGCTCGACCTCTTTACCCTTGATTATTACCGGCTCCGAGGAGACATAATACTTGCTTACGCCATGTTATAAGAGTTTGGCCAACAGGTTTTTCACCGTTAACCCAACCACCAAAGGCGGGGGCACGTAAATTAGATTTTCAAGCTCACTGCGCAGCCACCGGTTATTCGCAAAATGCGATTGATATCTCGAGAACTACGAGGTCTTCAAAGTCACCACCCCATAGTGAAGAAAATCTGTCTGGTGAATTTTTCTTCAACTTACCTGCATCGATGATTCGGTTGAGTGAGCAAAACTTCACTGTCATCAATCCCCATCGATCGGAAAATCCGTGCCTAATGAAATTAGATGCTGCGAACAGCGGTAAAACATGAATCGCTTGCAATGGACGAAAATTGTAAGTGGTTCTTCAGGTGAAATTATTCACTGAGCGTTCTGGAGTCTACATTGTGCTTGTGGCCGCAAAATCTGCGGGAGTGTCACTCCTTTAATAATTTTCACCATGTACATCCTGCTCATCTGAACGAATACCGAATTTTGTGTTCCGGGACCTCAAGAATTTCTATTCCAAGGCGTCATTGCGGTAGACACATTCATTATTTTCGGATAACTCGTGCGAGCTTTGAAAAACGTAGGGCCTGCAGATGATAATAACCCATGATCGTAGGTCAGGTTTTGTGGCAGACGGCAGCGGAATTCTCTATTGCAACTGGTAAAAGATGTCAGGACGGTCATGTCATCCATCATGGCGAAGAGCTGAATGAACCCAGCTGACGCACACGACAAACGTGTGGCTAGGAATTTATGATACCTAATCAACTGGCAACATGTAGTGGACCCAGATCATAGTGACCAAATTACGCGTAGTATAATTAATACGTTGTGTCCGCTGATTGCTTTGCGAATGTGGAAATGGTACATTGAAAACGTCGCAGCAGAACACGACTCTGGCCGTCCGCATTTGTTCGGCCAATTTGTCAATGACAAACCTCTTCACTTGACACTGCTCACCAACATTTTAAGCAAGGGGCCAAACTGTCCGCTTTCCAAGAAAGCATACATAGCCGGACTCCGATACCCACTCCATCTGTGAACAGGAGGGTGTGCAGCTTGCCTATACGGGCTAGATATTGGTTGCTTTAAAAGAGACTTACCCAAAACGGTTTGTCACATGTATTCCATCGACATTTACCACATCCGGAAAGCGTCAGAACAGAGCTATCTGCTGCCATTTAGAGAGGCATATGTGGCTATGGTGACCTTGCCCTGACTACAGCACAAGCACACGTTCGGACC
Source organism: Opisthorchis felineus (assembly GCA_004794785.1). Classification (NCBI taxonomy): domain Eukaryota; kingdom Metazoa; phylum Platyhelminthes; class Trematoda; order Opisthorchiida; family Opisthorchiidae; genus Opisthorchis; species Opisthorchis felineus. The sequence goes on from SJOL01006699.1 coordinate 157,865, forward strand.
CGCGAAGTTTGCCAGAGCCGAAGGCATATCATTTGTCACAATATAACTCAACTATCCGTCACTTACTCAACTGAGATCGTCGAAAATTCCGGCGGTACTTGTATGTTTCGAGTGGCAAGGACCTTGCCGAATTCATCGGCTGTAAACTGCGGCACTCCACACGACGGCTTTCCATACTTCTGCAGGGCCCTTCAGGTGCGCAACTCCTCATCGGTTAGCCGTCGAGCGTAAAAAATTGGTCTCTTTATGAATGCGTTGAAGCTAATAAGAGGTGAGCGAGAGATGGTTCTCCTGTCTCCCAAGACAAAACTGTACTAGGCAGCTACTGCTTCTTATTCTGTTTGTTAGTGGCAAGTGCTCTCAGCTTACTAGCTTCCTTGGATTCCACGACGTTCTTTGGTTTCGCCGGCCGCATCTCCAGTACACCCACTCGTAACTGAAAGCAGCGTTTGTGCTTCATTTACTCTCTACAGAAAAAATACCACATAGTTACCCGTCATTTATTCCTTTAATGCCTTTTCAAATCCTGTGAAGCAGGATTAGTTAGTTAGTTAGTTCCTCAGCCACAGTTCCGCAAGTTTAAAATCGAATATCTACACATGATCTTAGCTCAGAGAGCCGATGGTTAGGAAGGGAGGTTAATGAATGCAAATTGCGATAAAACGGGGGTAGCTAATGGTGCTTTTTGGTTTGCACATATAAAAAATGCAACCTTTGCGTAAAAATTCTCATTCCACCGACAAGGGTTTCGGAGAAAAGAGCATTTTCCTGCCAAGGATCAGCCAGAGCGCACACACTTATTGGGCAACATTTTTTCTTATTGCTTTCATGTAATGCATGGAATAACTTTCCTTCGACTGTTGTTCACGCTGCATCCCTCACCCAGTTCAAAGAACTTTTGAGCGCTTTTTATTTGGGTCCTCGCGATGAGAACTTAAAAGTAGTGCTGCACCCTTTTTTTGCTTAAGATCTTCAGGTGAACGGAAGCCACTAAACGACAGGAACATACCTGACCCGGGAAGCTTGAGCGAAAGCCCCAATCTTGTGTATCAATCCGTGACTGAACCTACTAGATCATTTGTTATACCATGTATACGATGACCTTGGTTGTCAAGACGCGGAAAATGAAAATGTTATGTTTGTGAGAGCAAAAACTTCTCTTCATAACGCTACAAAATTTCAACACCTGGTTATAGAACACACAAAAAAAGCTCCATGCCATTTCAGATGGTTATCTCCGTACCTTTGTGGTGCCGCATCACCCCGCAGAAAAAGAATGCCAACGTCCCGCTGAGCAGCAACTAACAATCCAACTCTAGGCCATAGGTTAACAGTTGTGTCTCTAAATGGGCATGCGAGGAAAGGCAGGGTCAGAGGTAGCTCCAGTCAAATCCGAGACGCCCATGCCATGCAAGTGAAACGCTGCACGACCTACTCCACTTCACAATCAACCAGAAGAAGTTTCAGCATCTTCACATTGACACCTTAGAGAGCCAATGTACTTGAACAGACGGTTGGCTCTCAATGCTCCGGGAGGAAACGATATGAGGTCGTGGAGCCTGCACCTACGAAGAGTTGAAAACTCATGTCTCACCGTGAAAGGTTGTCGTTGGCACTGAGGCATAACTTTACATGCTAGAGAGCTGATACGTTGAAGATATTCATTTCGAACTTCATACACCCGTTTCAAAATACGGTGCACTAGAGTTCTTTCTAGTCTGTAAAACTGAGCATACACAAACCCTAGCTATCAGAATTACGTAGACCATCCACACCCACCGATGTTTATGTTCGGACCTGTGTACATTTGAGTGCAAGGGGATACGTCTGGACCTGGCTTTTATCTTCAAAATCGGTCGCAGCTTAAAGAAGGTGGCTCATAAGGGAGGACACTGCTTCAAACTGGAAAAGATACGACTGCGGAACGACAATCCCTTATTTTCTGTCTCTACACGATCCATTAATTCATGAAACAAATTATCATACAATGTCCTCACGTCGCCTTTGGCCACTGCATTTAAAATAGCAATGATAAAATATCATTGATATAAGTTAGGTTCCAACCAACACCCAGAGTCAGGTATCATTGGATTCCGAAGGCAATTCATCTTAACGGATAATTCCAATACGATGTACACAAAATGAAGCTGACACGAGATGGTCTCCTTCTCTCACCAGCCTAGATCTGAAACTGAGCCCAGCGTCACACGACGAACAAGGAAGCGATACATTGTGTGGTGGCCTCGTGGAGGCAAAAGAAGTGTTTCCACTCATGTCCGGAAGCACTGGTGACTTCGACTCCAGATGTCGAGTGTCATACTCACAGATACTGAGGCTACATATACATTATATATATATATATATATATATATATATATATATATTGACAGAGTCGTACACTACGATCATTGGAGCAGGCTGCACGCTGATCTTCGTAGATTCCAAGGAGATGAGAACCATAGCGTGTATATTTGGACGGCTTTAGTTGCATAATGAATGGGCAGATTCTGGAAGCTCAAGATTAGGAATTACTACTGCTGCCTGAAACTTAGTGTACAACGCTGATGGATGTGAGCACCTTGAAAATAGGTGGGTTTTCTGCTATTGAATTTGAGAGGAGCAATGTAAGGGAAGAGACTGTGTGTAATCTGTACCAGAGGTGAATTTCACTAATATTTTGGACTGTTAAAATCGATTGCAAGAAGCTTTCTTCAAGAAACTAAGTTTTTGGTACTAAGCCTGTGTAGGAGCCCAACGGAAGACCCGAAGCCTAATTCGCATCTTATGCTTTCCGTCAGGATAATTCTGGTCAGATCCAGTTGCTTCCTCCTAACACGGGATTTTACCGCCCTATAAGTATACTGAAGTGTGCCTTTAGTGGAGAACAACCACGATATAGAATGGCAATTATTCGTTCCGTAACACAGCGGGGCTATGTCAGCATTATGTAGCCCTACAAGATTAGGGGCAAACAACACGTTAGTCGCGTGAGCCGTGATTGGCCAGACTCTACAGTAAAACGAATTACGAATGCCAAAACTAACCTTGATTGGATGACAATGACCCTGACTCCTACTATGAACGCCTAAAATAAAATATCACCAACATCCCCGTTGCCTCTGCGAAGGGAGACGGGAGAAGACCCGGCGTTTAAAAGGGACTACTCTTGGCCTTTAAGGACAGGTGCCGCGAATAGTGATCTACGGGGCTCATGGAGGATCCGAGATACAAGCGTCCTCGAGGTAGGATGATCACAACAAACATGAGGCTTCTTTGTATGTATGAAGTCAAAGTTTAAACAGCATCAAACGCTACACGCAATCACGTGTGTTCAGCCTGCGAATGCACTAAGTATGTGGGCAGAGACCCCGAAGCTCTCTGGAGAATATATAACAAATGAAAAACATATTACGGAAATTTTCCGTGACTACCCTGAGGTCATTCATCAAGTTGATTACCATGGACCAGTACATGCGATGACTGGCTTCGCATCTCCTTGTAAGATGAGATGTAATCAGCAGGGAGTTAGTAGAAGAAGGCTTCTTCCGGCTCCATGGGACCAAATATGTCCTTGTTGAGAAGCGGAATAAACTGGCTCTTCAAACATTCCTCTGCAAGGGATTAATGCCACAGGCGTATACAAAATGGGATCCGCAGCATGACCACGAAAACTATCGCCTGGTTATTCTGACGAGCGCTTGCCGTGAAATTAGGGAGAACGTCCTTCGCTCCCACGTCTTTCAGCATCTGACGACTAGCGGGTCCGTCATTAACAAACAACTTGGGTTTGTACCAGAGCTTCCTTCGTCCTTTACCCAGCGAATAAAAAAGGCTGGAAAGAACCGGAAGAAAGGGACCACTGATTGCGTCGACCATCGGTTTTTGCTTGCCAAGCATATGACATCGGTCACCAGGTAATACTGTGAACCAAATTTTTTTCATGGGAACAAACAATTCAGGTCACGTGTTGCGATAATTTGTCGATCTCAGCTGCAGTTCTCAGTGGTTTCCCGATAGACTGCATTTGGGCGCCACATCAGTGATCCATCCAGTCGGCTGGGACGCAAGCATTTCCCCTTTACCGACGACGCATAACTTCCCGGCGCCAAAAACAACTGAAAATATCTGCAGTTTGGGCCCAAAAAAGCCTCAGGCTTGGTTAAGATCTAAAACCTCCCGATTAACTTTAGGGAATGCGCGGCGGGCTACACGGCTAGCAAATCCGTCGGAGGGTCGTTACCCTTGGCGGTAGAACGCCAGCTTGTAACCACATCAAAGGCTACAGATATCTCAGGGTGTGAAAGTGCGGCTGTTTTTTCACTTAGCGGCGAAACATGTATGTAGAGCCTTGTTTAGATTGAAAGCGATGACTCGGCTGGCATCATTCCTCTCTAATGCACACACACGAGCCCGCTTAGAATGCTGCCTATACCACACCTCAGGAGAGGCTCCAGAACTCCAGAAGATATACAGCGTCTTACGAGGAGAGTGGTACGAGGGAAGCATGGTCTATCTGATGCAGAAAAACTAATATGCTTGAAATTTCTCTGCCTCCTCTTAAACCCCAGGAGTCGAAATGTTCCCGGGACGTTCGCTCACAAACATTGAGTATGCGGACGATATAGCTCTCCATGGTTCAGATCCTTCCCAAATGCCAACGATTTTAAATAACCTAAATAACTCTGCCGCAAGGTTTGGCATGCGATTCACACCTGCAGTGTAAAGTGCTACTACAAGACTGGGTGGGATCAAACCCACACCTCATGCTTTCAGGCGAGCCAATCGACGTGGTAGATAAATTCGTTTACCTGGGCAACTGTATAAGTTCCGGTGGACTGGCTGGAGATGAGATTATTTCTCGAATCGGAAAGGCCAGAGCAGCTTTTGCCAACCTCCGAGGCCTATGGCGCCGACGTGGCGTCAGTTTGTCTGTCAAGGGAAGAGTTTACACTGCGGTGGTGCGATCCATACTGCTATGCGGACCAGAGACGTGACCACTACGAGCAAATGACATACGGAGGATGTCAGTGCGCTCGTGCATCAAAGTTATTGCCTTCAGTGGGTAGCTACCCAACTTCCGAACAAATTGAACATGCCTTCGCCTCCAAGGCTTGGTTGTATGTCCTACACTCCCGTTTTCCAGTGATCGAAACTGTAACAGCTGGAACCAATGTGCCTATGGTACACGGTTTATAGCTGATAAACTGAACTGAACTGAAGGTGCTTGAAGTTGTACTGTCTAAGAAAGCTGCTGAGAGGGTATTGGTACCTGCTTGCCAGCCTTTACGGCAAGGTTCATTGGTACAAGGTACCTTCCAACTCAGAAGATCGGATGCTCACTGATCACCAGCAGATTACGAGGTCAGAAATCCATGTGAACTTCAGGAGCACAGTTATGTACGTTCGTAATAAATTGCCAACAGTTATCGCGGAAGCGTAGTCGAAGGGAAACTTTGGGACTCATCTCGATTCAGAGTTTGGAAAACTATTTCACGATCCGATCTAGAGGCGGTGCCTGCACAACTGACTCCAACGTTTCGTTTAAAACTTGCATCAAAATTCTTCCTCGGACACTATACACCGATTGTTTCCTTCCTCCATCCCCTGTCCAACTTGGATTGCGTGGGGATGATGCTAATGAGTACGTGAATGTATTCCTACTATTCAGATGACTGGCGACATGCGGACTGGCTTCCCCTCTGGCTAATTCTGGTAGGCAGTGTGTCTGCTTTCTGATCCATGTGATCCGTATGTTTTTTAGCCTTCCATTTTTTCTTCCTGCTCTATTCTACTGTACGGTGGTAGGTTATATGCACTGGCCAGCATGCACCTTGTTCAAAAGACACAAGTACTCCAGTAAAAAGCAAGTGTGGCTCCCTATCAATCAATCAATCAAGCAATCAATCAATTTATCATCTCCCTGTAGTGCATTTTGACCCTTTCCCTCTTTGTTCTACCGTTTCTTTCATTTCTGTGTAACGTATCTATTCCTAACTTCCCCCGTCATCGCACTTCTTATGGTGCTCTTGTCGATGCGTCTTTTAGTACAATAACTGCGGGGTTTCTTGGGGGTGAACAGTCCTGTGATTGTTGGACTGAACTAAAATGAACTGAAAAAAGTCCAGTAAATCAGAAAGCAATTTTGTTGGTCTTCAGATAAGCCACGAGTCCATATTTATCACTACCAAGTAGTAGAGTAGAGGCTGAGTTAATGACCAATACAAGAACAACAAGAGAAGTAGCGCCTAGGAAAGTGACTCCATTGAACCCAGTCATATTCACAGGTTCAGGCGAAATACATGCTACCACGCCAAGAACGGCGGTAACGACCTTAGCACCACCACTAGCTAGGCCTTTTAATCGATTACTAGCGGAACAAGTTGCACAAACGACTGAAAGATGGCGCCTACATTCTTTGTACATAGAGAGACTGGGGACGACCTAACAAGTAATCAGAGGCCGACAGTTTTACTGGGGTTCTAAGAAAAGTGGTGGGAATAATATTGCACACGAGAATCAGCGGAAGTTTGCTTGATCGTACTAAACCCAACATTGATCAACACGGCTTTCTTACTGGCAGGCCGTGGCCCAGAAATCTGCTTGTGGCCCTAAAAAGGCCACTGAAATCCCAGACAGGAGTGGTACAAGTAGGCTACCTTGATTTCAAAGGCGACCTTGATCCGACAAAATGTCGGTTGCTTAATTCCAATACTAAAGTCTCAGTGTAGAATGACGAACAATTGCCACTTGATACAAGAAATTTTAAGGACGTGTTATTTTTCGTTGTAGTAAACGACGGAAATACACAGACTACGACACTCGCCAGTGGTCTATCACACGGAACAGTATTGGGACCTCTTATTCATAACCAATACCAATGGCTGAACGATATGTTCCAGCAGCTAGCTTCCAATGTTTACTGATAACACTAAAGTTATAAACTCAAGGGCATCAACTTATGAACGAATTGGGTAAAATAGCGGAAAGCTCCCAGAGATAAGATCTGTGTTCCACCTAACGAAGTGCTTCGTTCTCCTACCCACAGAACGGATGTGGAAGTTCTTAACCTAGTGAATCCTCCACACCTTAGGTGACGGATGCAAAAGATCTAGGAGTCTTAATCACCAAGAGGCAACAGAGTTCTACAGAAACGAAGTTCGGGGCAAATGCTATGCACAATGTCTTTTTGCATATAATTTTTTGACCGCAGCTAGTTACTTGTCGACTCTCACGGTCATCATTTTGGTGATGAGGGTGTATGGCTTCTAAGGCCAGCACATTCTAACCCATCCTTCATCGACAGAGATCAGCAACAATGCTCCCATAAACATAAGAATGTTAACCGCGTAAAAGGACCATCTTACCACCTGCGTTCTCCCTTCTTATGAGGCAGAGGGGTCCCCATAGACGACCGCGTTATTTGGTAACGTGAAACACCTAATCTGAAAACGTTGAACACTTGATGGGAATCCACGGTCGACTTCCGAGTTAAACATGAACCCTCCCAGGCTTATGTTCAAGAAAAAAGCGTAGCGATCAGCTTATTTGGCAGTGTTTGTCACAAGCAATCATGAATAGAAACCGGATAAGTATCTTCCTGGTATTTTACTGTTTAAAAATCCGTGACCGTTGAGTTCGAAGCTACTTTACTGCCCTAGAACTAGTAGAACATCTGCGACGCTTATCTTGGTGTCAATAGGCTCAGAATGAGGTGAGTTATTCCAACTGTTTTTGCACCGACCTTCATCAACAGCGTCCCTGGCCATAACGCTTTTGAACTAAAAATCAGGCGTTGGCAACTTACCAGAAGAATGAGGAATACACTTGTACGCTGATTTTACGGAGACAGTTACGCTGAAGCGGCAAAGTATCTAATGATTGTTCCACTAAACATGTCACACCGAATCCCGCCGCTTCAGGATGGTGCTGCGGCAGTGATTTGGAGACGTCCTCCGCATATGAGATAGCGAACTTCCAAACTAACTTGATCTGTCGCCGCTACTCTGTCAATGATGGCACTATCGCCCGAGAAGATAAGTGAAAACCTGGAGCTCAACACTTCCAACTGACGTTGAACTTTCGGATTTTCAGATTGTGTGCGTGATCAAACAATCTCGAATAATTGGGTAACACTTTACTGATATCATTGTCCGTAAACTGACACCGGCGTGCAGGAACGTCATCAGAGCTGATGCACATTTTCTTGCAGTTCACCGTAAGGGATGTGAGTAAGCCGAGAGGCGGCAGTCAAGTTAAAAGCACCGGCGTAGGGCTTGGATCCGAGTCCCACATAATCAACCTAATGATGTTATGCACTGGACCACCCGAGTTCCAAGTCGTGGCACAAAAAATGAACCGTCGAAATACAGACCTTTCAATCTGGTCAAACTCCTCAATACTGTCCAGCTCGCTGAACAGTACACAGTAGGTTGTCTGCAACATTACCTCACCAACTACCACAGGAGCTATAGAAAATGCTACATCGGTTAACTAGTCTCCTCTGCACATGGAAGACCGTCGGAAGACGCTCGGATTCAGCTTCACCACGGAATTCGATCGAACGAACCAACAAATGGTGCTCTGTGAGTATGGCGTCGAAGGCGGCCTCCTCAGAATAGGGGAGCGGTTCAAGAAGACCATATCGGGTAAAAATGACTTATCAAGGTTATACAGCCGGCAAAGATGAATTTCTTGGAATATCCTGGGTGTTATCAGTGAAATGGAGGATGCGTTCAAGCGCGGCGCTGTTTATCATAAAACATGAACGGAGCGGTTGCAAAAAATCGAACACAGAAGCAAAAACCTAGTTCATATGGAGGTTGAGTAACTCAGCTCACTCAAACGTGCTTCTCATCTTGCTTAAAGGTCAGTGCTTGACGTCAGTGAACAAGTATACTTACGCTTGTTGTGCCCGTCCACTAAGTACTCTCAAATACAAAAACCATGGTTTCCATGTTGTTCCGATTTCGTTCCACAAGGTCATTTCTGGCCCATTTCGAAGTACCAGTGGAAAGTGTGATGAAAAATGCAAGTGCAAAACGCAATTGTTGGGAGCAGTAGAACCTTATCACTTCTAGGTACTGCCGAATTTGAAGTTCCTCATGAAAGGAAGCCACAGTGTATCAGGTTCCCATCAACCTCAAGATATATGCTAACTATTCCATGGCTTACCAGAACGTATGGGAATATTTGTCAGATTAAAAATCCGCAAATATCCAGTGGTAATTACGGAACTCGATTCGCCTTATAGATTTTTGGTGTGGTATATTAAGGGTAGCTGGTGGGCGAAAACCCTGCCTGATTTTGGAGACCATACTTGCACCGGGAGCGTGTTACACAAGAGTTGACACTGGCACGCTCAATAAACGGATGTGTTCTTAGTATTTCATGAAAAACATATCCTATCGCTCTCACCAAGGCAGTAGTGTGAAGAAAGTCGAAAGTTCCAAAATATCCCTTCCTTCAAGAGATTTCCAAAGTGGAGGTTGTTATGAATAGGGGTTCCTGTGCAATGAACCTTCTTTAAAACAGATTTCTGATCCTGCGTTTCACCCAGACGTGGTATCCCTTGCGGTCAGTCCCCAGAGGATGATGACCGTTCAAACAACTGTCCTCAATTGCATAGTTAAGGTTAAAAGTCAACAGAGTTTTGATGCATCTATGTATCAAAGTCCGACTGATCCCGACCAGTCCCTAGATTTTCGCTTATATCACCCTGCCAGCGAACAGTGGTAAAATCGTTGCTACACAGAGCGAATAAGCTTAGCCTGATAGGACCTACCCTAACCCGGAATGACGACCTCCACTCGATTGGTGGCGAAACGTTTGTAATCCAACTGCCAAGCTCCGCGAACAGACCAGAGACCAAGCAGCACATCCAAGCTACCTATATTCCGCAACATCGCCCGACTAGGACTGAGTTTCTGTCGACCTTATGTTCTACTCGAACCCGAATTCCAGGAAATCCAACAAATACACTCATTTGCATACTAACTCGGTTTTTGGTGGAGACTCATCTGAGTCCCAGCTGAAGGACTACGTAAACGAGAGATTCAGCTGGATTAAGTTGAGTTTCCTGCCGAAACCAAATTCATGTGCAAATGAGAGCATTTGTCGAAAATCTGTTCAATCTGGGTTCAAGTGGAACAAAGGTTTGACGGAGACTCAGGGAGTGTCTACCTGGTGAGCCCCAAGTATGGCAAAACCGGTCGCGGGCTGTCCATGAGTTTTCAGCAGCCTTAAGAGTAGTGTGTTACGCCTAAGAGATGTATTGCTATATCTCAGATATCGTACCTGGTGTGTAGCACATGGCGTAGCAATTTCGGTTGACGAAGAGCATCACAAAAGAGAGATTCAGCTGGGTCTCCGGCGAGTCCACCGTGAAAACCAAATTGGTATGCAAGTGAGTGCATCTGTCGAACGGAGTCAGGACTTATGGTATAAAAATACTGTGTCTAGGAAAAATGGTCAAGAGCTGACAAGAAACCAGTTAGACTGATGAATGCGAAAGCTTATATTTGATTGGAACAGACAGCGCGGACACAACTATTTCGACCATCCACAAGTGTCTTTAAACTCCAACCGGTACATAATTTGATCGTAAAAATTAACCAGACTTTCGTCTCTTTCTTTTCAGACCTTGTGGGGTAATTTTATAAAGCGCCAAGATTGGTTGTTCGGAAACGATGATCTTATCACGTACGAAACCAGCAACTCAAAAGGCCAGTACAGTTCACGTCCCAACGACAGCTGTGAAAAAAGAGATTCCGAAACTTGAGGACTTCTTGAGTAGGAGGGACTATACTGGAGCACTGACACTGTTGGAATTCGAACGTAGTTGTAGTAAGACTAACTTAGAGACCGACTTGTGGATCGCCTACTCAGCATTTCATTTGGGGGACTATAAGCGAGCAGCAGATGAATACAAGAAAATACTTTCTCGTAAAGATGCTCCGGATGAAGTTTCTATCTACCTTGCATGTTGTTATTTCTTCCTCGGAATGTATCAAGAGGCTATGGCACACGCCAAGGAAGGTCCATCCTGTAGACTGCAAAATCGTGTGCTGTTTCACGTGGCACATAAATTCAGTGATGAACGTTTGTTGCTAAACTACCATAACTCCTTGGCCGATGTGTTGGAAGATCAACTCTCCTTGGCATCCGTACACTGCCTACGTAGCCACCATCAGGAGGCAATCGATATCTATAAACGAATCCTGTTGGACAACCGTGAATATCTGGCACTCAACGTGAACATTGCGTTATGTTACTATAAAATCGATTACTTTGACATCTCACAGGAAGTGCTTGGAATCTATTTGCAAAAGTACCCAGACAGTGCCACAGCAATTAATCTGAAAGCTTGTATCAACTTCCGACTGTTTAATGGGAAGGCGGCCGAAGCAGAACTGAAAGCACTGCAAGAAATGGCCTCGCCGTCGTTTACGTACGCCCGTGATTTGATCAGGCACAACCTGGTGGTATTTCGCAACGGGGAAGGAGCGCTTCAGGTGAGCTAATAAGATTTCCGACCTTAAGGTGATACCTTAATGCTACCAAGATAGTTTGGAATAGCGGAATATTGAAAGCGCGTTTTCGGTTGCGCAACGGGAACTTCCATTGAAGAATGTCCAGCACGATAAGCTGCGTTGGTTAGGCCATGTGTTGCGTACACCGAACTATCGTTTGCCGAAGGGTGTTTTCCGTGCCCAATTCAGAGTGGCGGAAGCAGAGGGGTGGCCAACCGTTGACCTGGCAGAGGGGTATGAAAGAGATTACGAAACGTTTGGGTGTTGTCGGTGCTACTCGCCTTCCAAGATGTGGACCACTGCGCCTGGTTGGAAACGCTGCAGGATAGGGCTGCTAGTCGATGTCAATGGCGTTCTTGTTGTTATTTTCTATCCAGATTGCCTGATTGAGTGTCTGTAGGTGTACGCACCTCGGAATAATTGTAGCAGGCTAGCACTAAGTCCCTTCCCAGCCCACTTTTATTCTTCTCTTCACAATACGGCTTTCAAATAAATCGTGGTTGTGCGGCAGCGAAGCATCAGTGTTGAACACTGATGTCATGTCAGCAACCTTGTGAGTAGTGCATTACGTACATACATGTATCGCGATATCTCGAATATCGTACCAACTGAAACATGAGGCGGCCTGGTGTAGTACATTCAGTTGCCTGGAACCATCACAAACGAGGGATTCAGCTGGGTTCCAGGTGAGTCTCTCGCAAAACAAAATTTGTTTGCAAATGAGTGTATTCCGCTAGATTTGATGATCGTTCACTTTCAATGGCTTTATCGAAGCCCACTGGCACAGACATGTTTTTGCGCACTCGTGAAACGTTCGTCCACAACACTGCATACTTAATTGACGAAGTAACTACCATCTCGGAAAATTTACACGAAACAAATCCCAAAGAGTCGTGTTGATCGAATGAAGGTTAGTTTGGAGAAAAGCAAACTGGTAGGTCAATCGTAAGAATTCCTCAGTTTATGCTAGGCATTGTGCTAGAATGCGAAGCTGCTGTGTTTGTATGCAAGCAAGGACCCAAAGAAGCTAGCCAGCACAACTGGGTGATGCATTTAAACACACTGGTGCACTCATGGACCGTAATTGCATAAGTCTAGTATAACGTGACCTCAAGATTTCCAGGAGATCTCGACAGTACAAGAGAAAAAATGAATAGTTATCGAAGAAATTGATGCTTTACTAACATACCATATCACATGAACCCTTCTTTAAATCTGTTTTCTGCGTCTTTTTTATCAGATACTACCACCTCTACTGGATGTCCTCCCAGAGGCCAGACTTAATTTGGTGATCTATCATTTGAAGAATGAAGAAATTCACGAGGCTTTCGAGCTCATAAAAGATATGGAACCGAGCACGCCACAAGAGTATGTCCTTAAAGGAGTAGTTCACGCCATCCTGGGTCAAGATCAAGGCTCTCGAGAACACTTGAAATTGGCTCAACAGTACTTCCAGCTTGTGGGTGGATCAGCAAGCGAATGCGATACCATTTCCGGGCGCCAATGTATGGCATCCTGCTTCTTCCTTCTGCGCCAGTTTGACGATGTTCTCATATACCTGAACTCGATAAAGAGTTACTTTTACAACGACGATACTTTCAACTACAACTACGCACAAGCCAAGGCCGCGATTGGGGCATACAAAGAGGCGCAGGAGATATTTTCCCTAATCCAGTCTGAGCGTCTAAGGTCGGAATACACCTATTTGAGCTGGCTCGCTCGTTGTTATATCATGAACAAGCAAGGTCGCTTGGCGTGGGAACTCTACCTGAAAATGGAGACATCTACAGAGTCGTTCAGTTTGTTGCAGCTAATTGCAAATGACTGTTACAAGATGGCACAGTTCTACTACGCAGCGAAGGCGTTCGATGTTCTCGAACGACTGGATCAAAATCCCGAATACTGGGAGGGAAAGCGTGGGGCGTGTGTAGGCGAGTTTCAACTCATTATTGATGGTCAAGAACCGAAAGAACGCTTGAGGGAAATGATCCAAATCCTTCGGAATACAAACAACCCACAAACGGAGTACTTCATCCGAATAATGAAAAAATGGGCCAAGGAAAATCGAGTACCTGTTTAAATGAACTGTTGTTCGTTAGCCTGATGTAAATTTTGTTGAATCAGACACAATGCATTTAGTCACATCTTTGTTGAATTTTCACAACAAAAACCTCCAAGTTGCTCCAGTAATGTAGGTTAGGGATGAATCTCTCGCATAGCAGCGAAGCACCAATGTTAAGAGGTGAAGTAATTGGACTAAATCCTTCACGAGCTTATACTCGCTAGAGTTTACCAACTGTCCAAAAAGAAACCAAAATATCAGAAGCCTTTAGCGCAGATTACCTATTTGGGAAACTACCTGACCTTACATCCATAGGAACCACACTTTGCATGCTACTTGTTATGCGGAAGATACAGACGCTCCTCAATTTTCTGCCTGTCCCATTTTACCACAGTAAACTAAACACTTCGTCTCTAAATTGTTATCATGTGATTAAACTGGACTGCCTCACCCCACCAAAAATGTTCCCACTAAAAAGAACATTGGTTTGATTCTGTGAAATCCATCGCTGAAATGCCGGATAAAACCTAACTTTCCACTTGAAAAACATCATCATTAACTGACATCGGATCAAGATATGAAAAAAGCCAACTTGAGCCCCGAAAAACTTGTATATATATGCGGCAGAAAACAACCCCAATTCTCGTGAAATACACTCACTTGCAAACTAATTCGATCGTAGGCCGTCGACGAGTTTCGGTAACCTAATGAGTAGCATGCTCCGACAAGGAAATTACAACTCTCAGCTACCTTGTTTGTTACTCTGATGTTCTCCAGCACAAACACAACCAGCATTCACATACAAGTACAGTACTGACACCCGCGGCACACGTAACCCGAAAGATACATTACTTTCCAACCCATTTCAATCACCAGTGTTGAAGAGTGAACGGAAGAACCGAAACGTCGTATACGGAGTAAAAAATGTCTTTCACAGTTTTCTACATAGTGTTAGTGTGTAACCTGTAGGAAACAGAAGACCAAAGTACTTTCAGGGCTATCCGACCTCGTTGAGAGCAACAGGGAAGTTAGGGTTACACTCAAGTACGGAGCATTCAGGTCAAAACCTCCCGTTTTAGCCTGTGGTGGCTTAAGATTACAAAGCAAGAAAGGTATGGTCTTAGAAAATAGCGTACAGACCGACTTGCTCCTACACAGGATGAACTGGTAACAAAACCACCCGATGCTCCCAGGCTACCATAACTCCCTTTCCGCCATAAGGAGGATGATTTCATACTCATTAATTGCAGGCAATTGCGGGATTTTTGGAGGTTGCATACACATCATCACCCTGGTGCAATTATTCTGATCAGTCCATAGCAAAAGCCGGAGACGTCGATGCGAATTACGCGCCTTGCTGGAAGCTGGACTCCGGATGTGCTACCACCATCCCACCTGCGCACGCTGGACGAAGCAAGATTACCACATGTGCACATGAAAAAGTGTCCACACTTTGAGTGATGTGACTCGTATCTGAAAGACGCACTATTATCATTCAAATACATAGTAAACAGAATGTACCCGTCCCAGTTACTATCGCACAGATAGAGAATCTTCACTTATGGTTGCCATCTACAGAGATGCTCTTTTCGTTTCGAACGCAATCTGACGTACCCTAACGGAGCCAACCTGGTCGCTCATTGGAAAATGACTAAGCCTGCACGAACAGTTCTCAATTAGCCTCGTGATTATGCTCGGTGATTGCTCTACCTGCCATGTCAACTACCAGTCCACTTGTGTTTTCGAGGACACAGGCAGCCCGAACGGATCAAAATATATCAAAAAACGGCCCCGCCCATATGGAAGTAACCGGAAAGTCCGTGGTTCGAACCCGACCTCCGCCTCTCAACTTCCCTTGTCTAGGCTTGGGCAACCTGGCAGTATCCCAGCCTTCATGCTTCCTTCTGGTGGCATGGCAGTTAGGCACCGAAAGGGTGCTACATCTGAACGACAATCAAACCAAGCAACGACTAAAAAAGTGTGAACCAGGCTGTCTGATAACTGATAATTTAAACGCATGGTATACATAGCGGCTGATAAAAGTAAACGAAATTTTGACAGCTAGTTCCCTTAGTGAACTGACCTAAGGGGCTCGATGGTTCAACACCAATATTAAAAATTTTCCCATCACTGTGACTTACTCCAAGCTAAGATAGAGCGGTTTCCTCTCGTATCTAAAGTGGGAGAACACAGCTGCTCATGTATTCTGCTTTCACAAAATCCATGACGCAATGCTTGCTTTGACCATAGCATATATGTCACTCAGCCGATAAACGTAGCAGTCAATTTCTGTCTAAACTTCAGTACCTTGTTCTCGATTCCATTTTCTCTTCCCAGTATACATTCGGAGGGACCAGGCAACAACTATTGGGCACCTCACCTAATATGCTTTGCAATCTTACGCTAAAACAAACAATTTCCCTGCTTGTGGATGATAAGCCGCGTGTCATCCTCGAACCGAATCGACTGATGCATCCAACGGACACATGGCTATGGTAAACAACGCCCAAACCCTAAAACCATAAGCTGTCAAAACAGCAGGTATCATGATTGGCATCGTCTGCACTTTCGTGATTGTGCAGTCCACAAGCAGTCTGATCCCTAAATAGGCGGCTGCAAAAGGAGAAGTGTTTAACTAAAAACCCACACAAATACATGGACTGAACAATAACTCATGTTTATTCTTTCTTACCCGAAAACCAATCATGGAATACCGGTCGAACATCTGACATCCTAGTCCGACCTTGAAGGCTGTACGATGTAGCTCCAAAAACATTTCGCCCAGTAAAGAGGAAACCGACATAAAGGAAAATAACCAAACGAAACATCGTCACCATCAGTACTTAGTCGTGTCTGTGAGTGACTGGCTCCACTGGCGTTGAGTTGAGGGGTATCATAAGCAGAAAAACCGAAGAGTGGAACCCTCTAATGTGGCTCGAACAGATTATGGATAAAAGTTCGTACTGACAGCGAAATGTGGCCATTTCGGAATGCGCCTTCACCGAATACCCTGGACGATATTAACCTTTTTTTTCAAGTTGTGCCAACAACGCTCCCATAGCTCGTGACCATGTCATCGGCTGACAATCACATTTTCGTTTAAATTGGTTAAGAATACGCAAAAAACGCTTATTTTAGTGGTCGTTCCTTCTATGATCGAAAAACCGACCTCGACAAAGAACATAGTGCGTTGCTTGGTTCGGCGTCAGGATACTCTACACTTGGTAATCTACCTGATATCTGACGGTTCACAAGAATTCGATCGGGCAAGCTATTTTTCGGAACTGGAGACCATTCCGACTCTACCTTGTCCTCGTACTTCGACGTTGTTATCACGAGGGACCCCCAGATGGTAATGGTGATCCGAAGTACTCTTTGCAGGTGCATTCGAAGTGACACCAGTAGTTAAATCGCACACTCGTGTTCCGGATATCAATAGCTAAGCTTACAAGGGTGCTTGCTCTAGCGGCTTGTTGGCCAATCCATCTGAGGCTGTGGAAATTTTCGCTGCGGTAACAGTAACTCCCAGTACTTCTTGGCTGTTTATACCGCAGAATGGAGTTGACGTGAGGGACCCCACTCCCCCACCTCTTACTCAAATGTCTGCCCCACGAGGCAACCGTGCTGGGGTTTTCTTGAGGGACCATAAATGACTCGGCTTGACCCAATCGGCACTGGGGTAGAGTTGCCTTCCAGGAGGGGGGTAGGGTGTGTGATACTGCGTACACAAGAATGAGTGTTGACTGTGCCGAAAGTCATGGTCAATTGTTTGGCGATCGAACTGTCAGATTTCCAGGACCGACAGTTCATAACCTGTCCTTCTTCGGTAGAAGGCAGAGTTGCTGAAGTAACTACCTACCTTCCTACCGCAGACACGACGCCTTTATCACCAGTTCGAGTCCCAAAACAGGTACTCCTACGATAGAAGTTTGCTATCATTTTTCCTAGCTGATGCCATTTGTTTTCCCAAGATGTTCGCCCCTTCAAGAAGGAAATTTTGGATGGCGTGGCCCGTGGGATCTTCGTAAGACTCAAGCCTCAACGTGACAGTCTTGGTATGAACAAAGCAAAGCCCCATTAGTCATGAAAATGAAGCTTCTTTAATGAGGATATATTTAGCTATTTGATAAACCCATATACATTAGTTGAAGTAACAAAGCTCTAGATGCATAATCACCTTTCATCCGGTGGTTGCGACGAGATATCGCCGGAGTTCTTCATTCGTTCTTCCAATTCCTTCTGTAACTCGTCCACACGATGGATATCTTTGAGTGAAAATTTGGCGCTACCAGGAGACAAAGGTTGGCGCTGCAGTGAAAGCAGACCAAGAATAGGATTACAGTTGTTTCCGAAAATCAGTCTCAGAAATGTCTGATTTCCGATGAAATTACCCAAAGCAAGGAGGAATCAACCTTTACAATAAAACCTACAGTTGCTCCAATTTCAAGTCATAGGATCGCTTACCCCATCAGTGAAGCATCCAAGACGACAAACTAATAATGTGTGCGTCAATGACCGCACACACACGTTGAAAGACAACAAAAAAGCACTTACTTGAGACGGATGTGGCTTCCATCCAATAAAGTAGAGGAAGCGATAGGTTGCCGGAATACAACGTTCACCGGGATGCCCCCCTTCTCGTGGAACGCCAAATTTTTCTGCAACAAAGAAAACGAGCGGAAGAAACTCAACTACCCTATGCGGCCCCGTACAGAGTACAAACGAGTAAAAACGGAGCATGCATGGAAGCGGTCCATTTTCCGGTTGACACTCATTTGATACCCTTCACCCATGCATCCTATAACCGACCTAACACATAGACAACCTTGACTGATTTGAAACTGAACAACTTTTACGCAGCTGAGATACCGGTTTGGAACAGCTAAGTGCTGGTTGTTTACGTCTTCAAATTCCGATCCAACCGATCAGTCTGTTTACTACTGACAAGCGAGATGAATTGAATATATCCGAAAATCACCGATGTCAAGACAGTGGTGACCGCACGACGTTTATGAAGGCATCACTAGCTGCTTAACCACATAGTACGGTACTATAATGCTAGGAATAAAGAGGTGCAACAAAACTTCGGAATAAAGCCGGGAGCAACAGATATCAGACCACCGTTTTAGAATGGCGGTCAAGCAGATCAGGAGGTAAAAAAGCGCTCGGAAAGCATAAACCAACTTCCGAGATGCAAAACAATGGCGAAGGTTCAGATAGCTGTGGGACCTGAGAAGGTCCGAAACAGAGCTTTGAATCAATCATCATCATCATCGAAGACAGCAACATCAGTGTTGACACTGATGCTTCACTGCCATGAGCGAGAGCGATTGGCTTGCTGGAACTGGAGCTAGGCATACAGACGTCTATCCAAATTCCTTGTCCGAAGAATCGGTTCATCAAGGAAACGCGCGCAGCGAACTTATGATAATGGATTGTGTCGCGGACCACATATAAACGATCGCGTGTCTTATTACTGCAATAGGATCGCCTGTCTTATTACTGCAATAGGATGTATATGCCGTGTGTTCGCGTCGGAGTACCAGTTACACCATGCACGCAAGCTATACGGTCGTCTGCGTCGTACGAAGTTCGGATTGAAAACCGTGTTTACACGTCGGCCGAATTTCGGGTAATTTCAACTAGTCACAAAAAACATGCGAGTAAATCGAGGTACTCAGCCCTTACATCTGTTGATGCTTCTAGCTAACAGATAGGATTGAAGGTTCTACTTACTGTAAAAGACAGCTCCGCGTATTGCTGTGGCAATCCAGTACCGAGGGGACACCGATAGAGGATGTATGACGAAAGATGGTCGCTCCACTCGCCTGACATGAGGGTGTCAGTGCAACCGAGCAGACAAAAAGCCTCACAGTGTATAATTTCATCATGCACCCGCCTGGACCAGGTGAGACCGATAGAAATACAGAAAAGTATCAAACAAAACGTTTAGAACCAACAACACACGCTTAAGTTGGAACACTGGTCTATTAAGGAACGGTGGATTGTGTCACTTGCCACGAGTTGACCAGTGGAACATTCGCCGGAAATAAGTATACGAGTCGCGGAACTGTGTGTGAAAAACTGCTGAGTAGCGTTCCCTTCAAAGTGATCATCAGATGAACTGACAAGCGTGCTGGGGGAGGAGAATGAAGCAAAATGAAATATCACCTTGTCACAACAAAGTCAGGACTTGGTATTCTTCATGTGGATGCATACTTGGTCGGAGATTTGTTTGACATCTTAAAGGTCGCCGTGGTCGAGCCAAATTAGTCACCAAATTTGGACCAATTTGGGTACAAGTACACCGGCGATCCAGTGAACTGATAAAGTCTGCATCTTTCTAATGAGGACATCTTACGGCACTGACGTGCGCCTTGTGTTAAGAGACGATTCAATTGTCCTCACCTCTCCTAATATTGTCCAGGTGCGACTCGTAATAGATCCATGTATGTTTATTAAGATAGTTCACATCCCCATCCCTCAAACACGTGTACAGAGTACACAGATATTGACCAGTCGCCAAAGGACAAACACCCATAGGAGAGTGCTCCCGGGTCACAGGAACGATAGTTCAAAGCCCTAATAAACGAACTGTCCAGATAAACGGAACCTCCTTATTGTGACCACATTTACATTTCAATCCAAACGAAGTGACTGCAAAGTAAGGGGATTACAAGAAAAGAAAAAGGAAGTCTCACCATCGTAAATAGCCGACGCAGCCAAAAGAACATCACGATGAATGTGGACGGGTCGATCCGCTATGGCGTTTGATTCACCCATCCCGCGCAAGTCGTCCATCAGACAGAACATGTTCGGGTAGTGTACCACAAGCTCCTCTACGTCCTGCAAAAGTATCAAAGAATCGAAATTCGCAGCTAAGACATACAGTCTAGCATGTTTCCACAGCGATTCGATATATTCAAGATCCTCACGCACCATACGGTCGAGGTGCTACTAGTGTAATGGCGTATACTACTGATGAGGCGTGCGAGTAATGTCTGGTCGAAAGTCCAAAGCGCCGTCCCTGCATCTGATGGGAGGTTGATTTGGAAATTACTGAACTGTTTTACAATGTTTGGTGATTACCCTGTGGGATTCAGACGTTGAGGAAAGTTCAAGAGGACGCTTGAGGATGTTGACTTTTTCAAAAACTGTGAGAATGAGGCTTTTACTTTCGCGTCTGATAGCTCGTAACCGTCTAGTTCGCTTGTCAAAAAAGAAATCCGTACTCGGAGGTGCTTTTAGTTCACTAAAAATGTAACTTATCAATAGTACTAATAATGGTAACAATAATTAAAACTCCTGCTATTGCTCAAATTAGGCAACCGACGACTAAAGCTTTCAATTACGGATCCCAGTACCTACACGTGGTAACAATATGGCAGGCAAGTAGTGAGAGCTCCGAACAGTTGAACAGAGATAAGTAGATAGGCTATTTTTTATACGTAACAGGTATAAAAACAAAACTGCCCCACGGTGAACTCGGTATAAAACATAGGTGCATTTGGCTAGCTTTGGACCGTCAGTGCCTCAGCATCAATTGTCTTGAATTCACCCACAATACCGTCTCAAGGTTGGGTAGCTATACTCTCCCTTCTAGCGGGTGTAGGGGTCCTAAAGATGTCGCGCTGCAGGCGGGGTGTTATGCTTTGGAGAGCTTGAGAGAACATCTGGATTGGAAGTGCCACAAATATAACACTAACGCATCGGTAACGTGGTGAACCAGTATAACGCTCAACAGCTTTTGTCACTGAGCCAACTACGGAGAAGCAATGCTTCTGTCACTGGAATAGGAACCGCGGGACGAAATACTTCGTCAAGAAGATGAAGTTTAAAGAAAACCAATGATTCTTCGACATCCCACGACCGGCTTCGCCCTTCTTGGAGCTCGTCAGATAGGCGCAGTCCCCGAATTTCTGTCAACCTTATGTTTTACTTGAACCCAAATTGCACGAAATTAGCGAACTACACTCATTTGCATACCAATTTGGCTTTGACGGGAGACTCACCTGGAACCCAGCTGAATCTCTCGGCCCGGTGTAGCACTCTCAGTTGATGAAGGGCATCATAAGAGACTCAGCTGGGTTCCAGGTGAGTCTCCCGTTAAAACCAAACTGGTATGAAAATGAGTGTATTTCGCTAAAACCAATGATTGTTTTAGAAAAGTCCAGTCTGAACACTTCAAATCCGTATTGCAACTGTGACACGCGCTAACAACTGATTGTGTGCACACATCCAAGCCTAGATTATCGGTTAATGGAACACAGGTCCAGTCAAAAATGGTTCACTGATTTATCGGAAGTGTTCATAACAACTACAGTTTAACCTGGCAGTCCAAATCCGGATCAATGGCGTAGGGTACTTCTATAACCGTGCTTCTCCTCGAGGAGTAAACCAACTAACCAACAACTGGGCTCGGAGTTCATTAGTCGAGAAAGTTTTCAGTGAATAGAATCGGTGAGATGCTTCTCCGTAAAGACAGGACCATATGGACTTGAACTGTGACCAGTGATTCTAACTACCAACCTCTTTTACGGGCGAAAGCGTAAGGATACCCAAAGGCGATAGAAGAATGACCCGTAAAGCGGAGAAAAACCATGTACACAAGCAAACCTAGGGATATGAGAATCCTAAATGTTGCCACATTTTTAGACGCTGTATTACGTACTGTATTTATTGTGAGGAAAACTGACCCGGAGGCACCAGTGTCCAGTATCACATATTACTTTTTCAGGGTCAAGAAAACAGGGGTAGATCCTAAGTTTCTCCCATGCTTTTCGGTCGCATGCGGGAGTGGTTCGTTCCTCTGAAAACCGAATTCTAAAGTATCAGAAACCTGCACCACCGACGCTAGCGCCGACTATTCACATACTGCTTCAAAAGTATTGTAGCATGACCGAAAATGGACGGTAGTTTCTGACAACAGTGTATAACTCCGTTCGAAGTCTTCTCGGCGAGAATATTCCCTCGAGGGTGAATGATCACACATTCTGCACTAGAGTGATGAAACATCATTCTTGTCAAGTAACTTCTGTGAGGGTTGGACAGAATTTTTCACGTTGGTTGAAATGATTTCTCCGCCTGTGCAAAACATTCATGATTGACAGGCCGATTCAACATGACAGGATGCGTAACGGTCGCCGGTCCCCATGGTCTAGGCCACTGGGAGCTTATGTTTCTTTATTTAGCTATTCTCGAATAAAAACCACCAAACGAAAACAAGTAGACGATAGGAATTCTGGTTAACAATTGGATCGAATGTATTTGAGCACCCTGATTGTTCTGCTGACATTACACATTCTAACTAGGCTAGAGGCTATCTGGGAAGATTCACACGTTACACTTAGCCCGACTTCAAGTTTACTCAAACCACTGAGACTGCATCGAGTAAGTTATTCTAAAGAAAGAACAAGGGTACTTATTTGGAACTCTATAATTAGTAAGTGACCGTACGTTATTTCACACCACGCTTCGTACTCGTCGCCTTCAATAGGCATATCCACCGCGAAACGCTCCAGTGAATCGTGCTGTATGTGCATCCAGGGCTAAGTCAGATCTAGTCTAGTCAGTGAGGATTCACCGATATGCCAGGTCAGTGGATCAGTTGTACTCAGGATAATTGTACTTATGTGACAGTACACTAATATATCTGTGTCAGTGGCGGACATAAAAACCAAAAAATATATCCTCTTCGTTTCTGGGGCCTAGCAATGGAAAAAAGTTTCTTGGCTCCATAAATGCCTCCCCTTTGGGGAGCTTGCTTGGGGAAAAAGGACTGATGTATCAATAAAATACTAGTGCCAACCGCACACCTCGATAACATTGAAGAGAAATATCCCTTGTGCTAGCAATACCGCAAAGAGGAGCTATTTAAGTAGAGCAAATCCATTCGACAACGACCACCTCTGTAGAGTGAACGCGTCACATCAGACCGTTATAACGCTATAGGAACGAGTTCTAGTCGTTCTGGTAGCAACCGGTACGACAAAGCTTTCCGCTACGCTGCTTCACCAAAAATTCAAACATATATATATATATATATATATATATATATATATATATATATATATAAGCAAAAAGCTTTATTTCAAAGAAGGGCCGCACTATGATATGCTCTAGGACCGCAACCACTTCTGATCGGTCGTGGCTGCGGTAGTTGTAGAGGTGCCTCATCGTATCCACAGCGATGTTTTCCGGATTGTTAATTTTGAAGTTGCTGTCATTTCTATAAAGTACACTGCATGAGTGCTTCTGCACTTCAAACCAGCCATGTCTATCATATCATACTTGAAACTGAATTGCGTGCTGTTGTACATGTACTGTCTTGTCTTCCCCGTGAGTACCCCACGTTTCTCATACTTCCGTTGATCACTCTAGAACAGTTACCCGTGCAATAAAAGTCGTGAACCAGGTGTAATGGACAGCATTTGGGTAATTTTTGTAAGCAATTGCATCCATTTTGTGCAAGAGCACTTTATGGGTATTGTATTGTGATTTAAGTCGGGATACTGACACCCGACTGCTATCCTCTCCAGCAAAAGCCAGGAATCTTGCGGCTAACTCACCAATGTGATTAGATTGAATCCAGCCCGATGGAGCAGTTCACCCATATCCACATTGTCAGCGAAGGGGCTAACGTGAGGTGCAAAACCACCCAAACGCTCCAGTTCGGCCAACTGAAGTGATAGACGTAGTTCGAACAGAGTATCGGAGGCTGACATAACACCAAGGAAACAGCCATCGCTTTTCAGAGCACGAAAAACCTAAGGAAACATAAATGGGATGATCACTCTATAAGTTTGTGAAGAGTGAACAAAACGTGTAAACAATGTCAAAATCCGTTGAGACACTGGGACAAGTAAGGGGTTAGTATTGATTGGACTCGGGGATTGTGGGGACGAAGGCTGTTTGGAGCTGAATGACCTTTGACGGCTGCTGGTTGACAAAACACAGCAGTAGGATCAGTCTAGCTACTAACAGTTACAATGGAATGCTAGAGAAAAAAAACAGGAGAGCGTTTTCTGAACATGCGGGGTAAATTTCTTATTGGATGAGGAGTACACCGAGTTGACTGTCAAACTGGACTGATTTGACTGTGCATGAGTGCCATGTTACGGACAGGCGAAGGCAACAATCGAATACTTCACATGATGAGTTTATGGTAGAAAGGTCGAGTTTAATGACACCTATTTAACACAGGAACATGGTCAGTGTTCACAGACAAATCCAAAAAGTCCACTAAACAGCTAGCTCATCAGCACTCACATGTCGCAATATGCCCGGCAAGTCGTTGACCCAATGGAGGCTGGAAGTAAAAAAAATAATTGGGGGTTGACATTCAAGCTCGGCTGTCTACCGAAATCATAATCGGTCAAAATTCACATAAACTTGGGCGCGAAACTGACTGGGTGTGCCACTACTTCTCCAAAAAGGACAGCATTTGCACAGGAGTCCTTTAAATCCAGCAAAGACAGGAAAACGATTAACGGCAAGAAATAGAGACCCATACGCGACGAAGTGAACGGCATTATTGTTAACGGAACTTTGAAACTAAGACATGAAAGATTATTCTCGAATAAAACTAAGTGTCAGTAGAATACGAGCACAGCTCCGTCGAGTGTGGAAACGGCGCATCGTATGTTTAGGTACGTAGGTTCGGCTCACCGCAGTGGATTGCGAAGGATCGAAAAAATCGTTCAGTTGTAGCACCCTTTCGGTGCCTAACTACCATGCCACCAGAAGGAAGTACGAGGGCTGGGATACTGCCAGGTTGCCCAAGCCTAGACAGGGGAAGTCGAGAGAGGTAGGGTTCGAACCACGGACCTTCCGGTCAGTAAATTCGCGCTTCAACCACTGAGCGTAGGATAAAGATAAGAATTCAGCTGTACAAGACATGGAAAATAAATAGTGATTTAGTGATTAGGAATAGGAGAAGTAACACAATGGCGTCGCTGGTTGCAACACCGTGTCGGAGAATATCCCCCCCCCCCTAATTACGTGGTGGTCGACGATACCCCAACTTCGAAAACGACATGCACTGGAGTGGCTAAGACTCGTTGTCATGTTTCAATAACTCGGGCGTGCATTGCCTGTCTTGTGTTATCGTCCAGTCAGAACCTAGTTCAGCAACCAGGGTAGGCGAGGCAACCGATCATCCAGATCATAAAATACATGACTGGTCCAGCGGAGTTAGTGCAGCCGGTCGAACAGTCAGTTGATTTGCTGCCATAATCCGTTCGTCACAGTTCCACATTGCAAATCCGATGACCTCATGATACGAGTGCAATGCTTCGCAAACGCCGGTAGTCGGAGATTTCATAACCGTGAAGCGACACTGAATGTACCACTGAATTGTAGAATCCACCTGCCACCGATGGACTGAAATCACGTCGACCCGAGAAACTTAATTTGGAGGAAAGCAGTATACTCCTCGATTCTAGCAGCCTTCATCATATTTACTCCCACTCAACATGATGCGACTATCCAAATGACTAATGACAACTTTGCGGCAGCGCAGTGCACTTTGAAGATTGAAAGAGCAAGCCGAATCACAAGGCGGCACTACGTAGACTATTCGGTGTCTGAACAAAATCTGAACCAAGTACTCTGATCTCACCTACATATTCGACATTCATTTCGATCAAGAATGGCGGCTGACCAATGTCAGTGGTGCTCGTGCTGTCAATTTCTTTCCAGATTGTCTGATTGAGCGCTTGGAGAATGCTTGCGATAGGCCAGCAACAGGTGCCTCCCGCACCCACCCTCTTCTCTCCTGTTGACCTTAGGGCTCTAAGTAAAACTAGATAAACTTCGTGGTTTTACGGCGATGAAGCACCATCGTCAACACTGATGTTGTCTCTGATGATGACGAAGTGGACCAAAGACAGTCCCATGGAAAACCACGTTTGGTAATGAAATTAGCGAAATACTTTCTGTAAACTTGCTCCTGCCCATGAATATTGGAGTATACCGACCATGGAAACGTGCTGAATATATTGGCAACACAACTGAGTCGAATACAACCTTTGAATCGAAGAGGATAACCATCATTGGTCTAGTTTGTGCGGTGCTTTTCGAGAAGTTAACGTAGAGTAGAGATGTGGCCAGTTGATCTAGGATGCGGATGTGACTCCGTTAACTTTTAACGACTCTGCTCCCCGAGGGTGCTGATGAACCTGCGTAGGCTAAGACCGAAGATGAGAGGTGAACTGATAATCCGATGGATTCCGCATTTACGTTTAACGCCTCTTGAATAGCGGGAAAGCATAAGGTAACTACCATCTATCCGGTACTTATGTCGACTTCCCAATGCTTTATATGGGTTCTGCCACAACGTGGAAGAACTGTTCAGCATTCCAAAACAAGGAGGGAAAAACAATACGGACCAGATGATTTGTTCATCTTTCTCCAGTTCATTTTCGAAGGGGTCCGGTAGTTCCTATCCCAGTGTGAAATCGATGATGCGTCGAACGTTGTCTTTGGCACCTGATACCACCCAAACTTCTCTTCGAAATGTCCCATACATCGAAGCAGACCACGGGAGTTGAGATAAGCCTTTTCGCTTTATTTTAATCTGATGACTTCAATGAATGACAGGTCAGGGTTCTTTACGTCTTTATTCGTGAAAACATGTGCACGGATTATCAGGAAGGGGAAAACCAAACAACTTGAAGGCGTTTGAGTGGTGTTCGAACAGGGTGTCCACGTTCCTATCCACTTGGACACCCGGGACCTGCAGTTCGAATAAAGATCTCAACTGTGTCTAACTGTCCGTCTTTTCCATTTCCTGAGCTTTCTCCGGCGAATACTCCTCTCTATCAGTCCAAATGTAGGTAAATTGTCGTTTGATAGATCTTGCTGAAACGTCAGTTTGGTGAGATCCTCTTCATTACTGTGATTAGGAGTACGGATCGCTGTGAGGTCCCACCAAAATTGGACTGCGATTGTTTTAGGAGGCCTACAATCAAGCATCGAATTCAGGACAATTCGAATCCCGAACCAGTTTTCGATCGACCGACCGGGTTGTTTTGCGTTTGACACCTGCTGATGATAGACTAATTTTCCGATTACATCTTTCATGTAGTGAATGTTACAGTGGTGAATGGTTTCTCTTCTGATACAACACACGCACCAGTCAAGGTGTGACGTGAGTCTGTGCACGTGTTCAAAGACAAGTGACAATCTTGAACACAAAATGGCTATCTGCAGCTAACTGCTATGTAGTGGAGCGGAGTGTTTGATTGGTTGCGGATGAGTAAGCGCCTGGTACACCGTGCTCACACTTGTGCTCGAGACAGGCTTAGTGACCAGCGTACAAGTGCGTGAAGCGATCATCTATTTCAGTTCCGGAACAATCTCCACCAACTCTGCTACCGAGATGGCTTACATGTCCATCAACTCTTTCAACCGCCGGTCAAAATAGCAACATCTGTGCAATTTGCCGTCCGGAGAAATTTGGGAATTCTTCATACAACAAGTGACCGTTACGATTGCTGTTAGTTGAGGTGTATGCCAAGAAAATGAATATATTTCACGATTCAGGTTGCTAATTATAAATCCTGATAGATATGGCCCGTCTGAATGCATACAGTCGGCTAAATCCAATCGAGCACAGCATCTCCAGTTCTCATATTCAATGTAATACCTACATCAATGTAACCAAGGCGTGCTGCTTTTGGATGCACCGTTATTCAAAGAGTGAAGCGAGAAGTTGGGCTCGGGCGGACCAAGTTGAGATCTATCACCGTAGAGACAGTCACAAAGAGACAGCATACACATATTTCCAAGAACCAACCAGTACAAGCATGAAGCGATGGTAGCGGGACATTTACCACCGCAATCGAGATGAAATAGCGAGTCAGATATCGAGCTGCAGATGGGACTGGAAAGTACATGGGAACTTTCCTAAGAGGGAACTGCCGTAAAAGAGCGGGAACGAGAGGGATAAACATCATCATCATCAAAGACAGCAACATCAGTGTTGACACTGATACTTCACTGCCGTACAACCATTAGGTTCGTCTAGAGTGAAAAGAAGAGAAAAAGAGTGGGTGAGGGAGGGGACCTAGTGCTGGCCTATGTCAAGCGTTCTGAGGTGCCTACGCTTCCAAGCGCTCAATCAGACAATCTGGAAAGAAACTGACAGCACGAACGCCACTGACATCGATTAGCCGCCATTTCTTGCAACGTCTCCAGCCAAGCACAGGCGGGGTCACGGGGGCCCCATCCTGGAAGGCGTACAACACCAACAACACCCAAACTCTTCGTGATCTCTTTGACGCCCTTCTGCCAAGACTCTACCCGGTCGAAATCCCGCTTGATTCTCACGGGGATAAACAAGATATGAACAGAATATCCCCTTGAGTAGAGAAACAAATTAAAGTAGAGGGGGACACAATCCAGACCTAGAGGTAATTGGCGGCAGGATGACACTGACGAGCACCCCTAATCTAAATGGCCGGTGGTGGAAAACAGCTCGGAGGCGCTAGGAAGACTGAGGGCGAATACAAGACTCCATTATGCCCCGAAGGAGACAAGAGGAAAAACAAAAATTCAAGGTAACTACTGCAAAATTCCACAGGTGTCGAATTTCGGTAGATGTACTAGACAGTTGAATGACCCAGTGAGGTGAATATATCCTTGGTCTTTTAGATGGCTCAGTGGTTAGAGCGTGAATTTACTGACCGGAAGGTCCGTGGTCCGAACCCTATCTCTGCCTCTCGACTTCCCTGTCTAGGCTTGGGCAACCTGGTAGTATCCCAACCTTCGTGCTTCCTTCTGGTGGCATGGCAGTTAGGCACCGAAATGGTGCCACAGCTGAAAGACGATTTTCTAGATGGCAATGTTACATGAATTGCAAGCAACAGTATGGCCAGGCGGGATGGAGGAAAGGGGTGTGAATGGTAATGTATTCTTCTAGCAACACGAAGACGTTCCAGGGATGAGAGGTTTCTGAGTTCAGAAGAATAGTGTACAGAGACAGAGCATACCATCATTAAGCGTACTCATGGAATCCTCAGCAAAAACTGTAGGTTTATTGGAGTCGCAGCGTCCCCTTACCACAACCCGAAGAAATGTCATATGGCGACCCAATCAGCAAACATATGGCTGCAGAAAAACATGGCGAGGCGGGGGTAAGGACAGTGAAACTTAACGGGATAGAGCAATAAAATAGCGGTCGGAAGATTCCACGGGACAGAGCAGTTAACTGGGTATGATAAGCGGTGGCTGGAGAGTGTATGGTATACGATGACTCACCGTCATGTCCCGCAGTTCAAAAGGAAAATTACTGACCAGCTGTACGACGAAAAAGCTAATCAGTCAGAGCTGTGGACGTTGAGGTAACTGAGGATACGAAATTCGATAGTACGGTCAGACTTTGTGTTCGTAATTGATACTCATTAGGGAAGGAAGTTCGAGCAGTGTTTATCGCTAACGGATGATCCATATGCGAAAAAATACTTGTTGTCTTGAAGGAGGGTAGTTTTGGGCCAAGAAAACTGGAAATTAGGCGAACAGCAGCAAAGAGAGGTCAATGGAAAGACAGGGAGAGAAAAGTAGGTCTATACACAAAATCTACCTTAAACCGGATGTAATAGTGTACAGTAAGCAAACTTTCGCAGGTGTGTGAGATCACCACTGACCGAAATCTATGTTTCGGTGACGAACACAACACACCGGACAGAAGACGATGATAAATGACGGAATGAGTTAATGTTACCGTCCAGACCACGAAGGGTGCAGAGCAAAACTCTGAATTTGCGAGAATAGCTAATTTTCATCGCGCTGTGTATTCACGTCTATCTGATGGGTAAGAGGTTGGTAAGTTGATTCAAATACTTGGAGCAGCGAACCGATGGGGCACCCGTAGGTTGGATGGTGATACTTTCCCAGATGATAGTGTGATTCACTTACTACTACATACGTGACGTGTTCAGAAAAAAGGACGGTAACCGAGATAGGTAGGTAGTTTACGATTGTTGAACATTAGACCACTAACTGTTCCAGAAAGTCAAGAAACAACCCGTTCAAAGCAAACACAAAATTCAAGCGACAAATTGTCGGGAAGACGCAGAATATATGCATGGTGCAAGCTGGTCGGCGCAATGAACTCCGGATAATGTACTTTCTCAAGACAGTTTGGAGACTAAAGTTAAATATCCTGACCGGGATGGTTTATCCGTTCCCAAAAGTGTGGGGAACGAACGAGGATATCAGTCCTCATGTTACCCAAAGCTCCTGTTTTAACTGTGAGCCGAAAGATGCTTGAGACTGAAAATTTGCGATAACCAGATTCTTGTGAAGCGGGAAAACAGGAGACGGGTGAAAACCTTGGCAGGATGTGATGTAGCTTTTAGCAAACAATCTTGGCAGTTTATCG
Organism: Opisthorchis felineus; assembly: GCA_004794785.1. Taxonomy (NCBI): domain Eukaryota; kingdom Metazoa; phylum Platyhelminthes; class Trematoda; order Opisthorchiida; family Opisthorchiidae; genus Opisthorchis; species Opisthorchis felineus. The sequence goes on from SJOL01006699.1 coordinate 188,838, forward strand.
TTCCTTGAGCACAAAGTGGAATCTATTTATCAGAAACACCACAGCTTTAATTAGAAGCACGAGTCGACACAATTGAAAGCGGGGTTTATCACGGAAACCACGGCCGGTGCTTAGAGATCGAAGAGGAGGGGGCACATGACTGCCAGAACTCCACAGTCCTTCCAGAATAAAAAAACCAAACGATCCTCTCAGAACAATCCTATCGACGGCAAACTGCTGACGAAGCGATTGGTACAAATACTGAAAACCATTGTGTGATCGCTTAATAACCCGCACCTACAGAGGTAGTTTTGAACTGGGAATGAAGCAGAATATTCAAGATCAAACTCGCACAAGCTTGGGCATCACATCTTTCTTCACAAATGTGACCATACATGAAACTGGAATTTGTGTGCGGTTTTGTCCACAACAACATCAGACTTGGAATGCCAGCAACCGAACTGGAACATCTTCTATTCTGCACAGAAAATACCAGTTTCAGCTTCCGATATCAACATTAAGAACAGGGTGAAGGTGTCATAAAAGGAAGTCTACCTGGTCCTGTCCTAGGACAGATATTAATGGCTAGAATGAAAATGCGAGGGAAAGATCTAATTGGATGGGCTAAATTTCACAAACGATACATAGGTGATACCTTAGCCATCAAGAGTCAACGCAGGAGACAACGGAAGTGTTCCAGGAACTGAAAAGCGCTCAGCAAAATATGGAATCAACAGTCCGGGCACCAGGTGAATGACACAGTTGCCCTACTGGATATCCAGCTGACTTAGCAAGACGATATTTACTTAATTCACCTTCGACAGATTGCCTCCCTAGACAAAGTTGGTCGGCTATAGAAACGCGTCGGATACGTGCTGCCCAGGAAAGGCGATCGGCTGTCAGATCTGCAAAAATAGCGATTCAGTGTTGGCTCCGTCGACCACATAGAGGCCGCGTTGCTGCATCTTGCTCTTGACCGTTCTCAGTCAGGATTTCGGTTTTCCTCCCAGACAACAACGCTATTCTTGACATTATGTAGGGACCAGGTCTGCTTCGTGATTTTGACGTGGTCCTTGCGTAGTAGATGGCCAAACCATTGCAGACGCCGTCATTGAAACAATTTCGGACATTATCATTGGACACCGTTTTTAGATACCTAAGCCCAACCATATGTCGGAGAAACCGGCGGTCAAAGAACTCCAGCTCGGAGAGACTAGGTTTCGTAGGCACAAATCAGGACCGGACGGATAGCTGCATCGAAGACTCGGGTTATCGAACGCAATCATTTCAGTTCTTTCCACAAAACGGTGCTTAATTGACTAGAGGCACACTGGGGGCACGGTCAATATGCTAGTGGATTTCGTTAGTCTATCCGTTGTGCGAAATGGTGAAAGCAAGGTAATCAAGGTCGGTTAGCTGCTGGATTATTTCACCTGTTACGTTAACAGGCTGGAAATATGAAGAAGAAATTAGTCGGTAATGTGTTAATTTCCAATCCTACAAGTACTGCATGGTTAAACTGGTCAGCAACTACGGAGTTATTGCAAGCCACCATCTAACAGAACCATGACCCCGGCATGTTTCAATTTAGACATCCGGGTTCGGGTACTGAGCTGGACGCCAGAGTATACCTCTAACACCCGTTCACGGGACCAATTAAAAACAAAGGTACCGGCGACAGTAAGTCGGTTGTCCCTTTGCAGTTTACCCGGAAGAAGAATAATCAATATAATGATCGCTCGGCTCTAACAACCTTCAGGTGCCTAGCCACGATTCCACCTGAAGGGAGCACGAGATACAGAGATACTGTCAGGTTGCCCAAGCCTAGAAAGGAGCAGTCGAGATGCCAGGGTTGGGTTCGAACAACGGACCTTCCGGTCAGTAAGTTCGCGCCTTAACCACTGGACTATCTCAAGCAGGAAGAACGCTTTCAATAATGAGTAATGGACCTGAATGAAACTTACTAGCTTCGTGGGGATGCCATCATCTGACAGTCCTGTCCACATCAACTCACAATTAATCGAATCGAACGAAGCTCGAAAGTCAGCGAACCACGCTGTGGTAGGCTTTAGAGATTCGAAACGGTGTTCTGCTATTCTTTCCAGAACGCAACTTTTCTTGGTTTGGCATTGTGCGTGTACTTCATGTTCCGGAAAGACGTTGCAGCAGAAGGGACCAGAACATTTTTGCAGGACCATAAAACCGTTCTATCACTTCTTTGGAAATGCGCAGTCGTATGTAATTATCCCGATCCCATGCAAGCTCTGACTGTGAGGCAACGGTTGTCGAATACCTGAAGACGTCACATTTCATTTGCTCGCAGAGGAAATGTGACAATCCCATATAACAACAACCCTTATTGTCACCTCGATTGGTGATGAAACGTTTGCAATCAAATTGCCCAGCTCAGCGAACAAGCCAACGACCATTTATAAAATATACCCGAGGAGATGTAGCGAAATACACCCGGTTTATCGTGTAACAGCACATTTCTCTGCACTCCCTTCATGTCACTCAAAACACCAGTACAACACAGCACTGAGTATCTTTCTGTATTATGCTGCCCACGTGAGCAAATTAGAGGCTCTACAAGCTACAAACGTGGACAACAAGGATAGAAAAGCCTATTTTTTGAATGTACTTTCGGCACTCTGCAAGCAGGAAAATACGTTGTGAAACTTACCTGAGACACGTGAGAACTAGATCGAGCGAATCATTTCGAAATGGAAGCACTTCTTCATCTGATGTGATGCTGCCTGTTGGAACATCTGCTGACTGGGAGCATTGTTTCTGGGGGGGGGCGAAAAGTTAAGAGTTCCAATAAAACTAAGTATCCTAAACGGGGAATCAACTAAACGAAAGTACTATAACGATAACGCAAGTTATCTGCACGTGAAGGAAAAATACCAGATTTTTGCCAAAAACTGAACACTTCTCAACGCCGGTGTTGAACAGCTTGGCTGATCTAGTCCAAGAAAGTCTAAGCGTGAAAATAAGAACACGGGAGAGCGAAGGACACACGCACTTACAGAATCCAGTCCGCCAAGAACGAATGTCTACAATCGGGCGCATGATCATGCTACCTTTTTATTCACCATAATACAAAATACAGTTTCATTCACACATCACAGTGAAGCAAATCTCAGTGAAATCAACAAGAGGTTCGGGTAGGTGGGCAAACGACAAAGTACACCTTGAGTCCATTATATGAGATGGTTCAGAAATGGTGTGAGATCTTCATGATGAATGGTCCAAATTTGTCCTTGGTTTTCCGATCTCTCGAGTATCCTAGTACCAGAAAAGCATAATTTAATTTTTCAGTACGTTCTGTGGTTGCGGTCGCTGGGCGAACGCTCAGCCGACCTGTCAATTCTTTAATCATCGTTTAGGAGGAATTTCGCTGTTGCAGGCTAACAAGAAGTGTGGACAATTGGTAGGTACTCGGATGAACGACAACAATCAGAAGATTTCGTTTTATAACAAGCGGTACTGATCGCTCGGATTGTCAAGCGACACCGAAGCGCACGTGATTAGCTTTGAAAGAGACGCGGTTACAAAAAAGCGATTTTGATACCAAACCCATCGTTGTAATCCATGTTTTGGAATGAGCTCAAGATAGCTGGGTGGTTAAGGTGTGGACATACTGACCGGAAGTTACATGGCTTGAACCCAAATCCAGCACCTTTACTGATCCTCTCTAGGCCTGTGCAACCTGACAGTACCTTAGCCCTCATACTTCCTTCGGGTGGCATGGCAGCTGGGCACCGAAAGGGTGTTACAGTTGGGGAGTTTATATTTTGGAATGTGCTCTTTAATTCACAGTCCACTGGCTAATCACAGCTGGTAAACATTCTGTCGAGAAGGCCTCAAGGTTGTTGTGCGGACAGAAGAACTTAGACAGCGAAACGAAGCGTAGTTGTTAAAAAAAAATAACGGTGAAGAATGGGTAAAAAAACTCGCGCTCGAAGTAGATCTGCCTACCACACACCACGTAGCCAATAGCCATGAAGTCATGCAACCTCGTGGGGCTTACACAGAATTCGTGAGAGGCTCTGATAACCCCTGAAAGTTCACAACCATCTCACCGCTTTCAGAGTATAATTAATACACACCTTGAAAATAGATACTCCGGGTCATCACACCATATCAAAGAGGATGGAAGACCCTGACTATCTCCTGCTCAGAAGTTTGAAGGTTCGAACCTCTCAGGATCTGTGAGATTACTGCAAATCCCGAAGAGACAGCTATGAGGTGACTCCCATCAACTTGTAACCCTAACTTCAAAACTGAAAGACGAAAGGGCTGTAAATTATTTTTGGCTTCCAGGTGGTGTGTTACTAACTCGGACAAGATAAGACACAGGTTAAAGTAGATGTAAACAAAACAAGAAACGAATATCACATCGTACTTACCAAAACATCAATCGAACTGTCGCACTGAAACAACAAATCCGTTGAATCTGTGGTTAGATATTTGGACAAATGGCCACGTCCACAACCAAGATCCACAGCGACGGCAAACGTCCTGGAGACACCGAAGAAAAAAGGGAAGTTATTACAGTGAGACTTCCGGATATATTGGAATAATGTGCTCCCAGACGGATAAAAGGAAAGAATGATGATCAGCAAAACAGACCCATGGAATAAGTCCAGCAAGAACATCACATGAGTCTGGAAAAATATTAATATTAATAATCACTCAGCTGTAACAGGAACAGTCGAGATGCTGACGTTGGGTTCGAAACACGGACTTTCGGATCAGTAACTTCGCACCTTAACCACTGTGCTACCTCGAGTCTGGAAACAGCCGAGAAATGACCAGTGGTCACCAAAGTGGAGGGTACAACTAGCCAACTCAGACAGAAGCAGGGGGGTTGGATGACTGGACTTCACTGGTGTAAAGCTGATACCATTCATTGTAAGTGTCCCGAGGTGGAGAGAAAATGGAGAAGGATCCAAGTGCTAGCCCAAGATAAACACGTCTAGATGTCTGCATTTCTATGCCCTGAATCCAGCAAACTTGAAGGAGTGTGATGGCAAACTTTTCACTAACAGAGTCTGGCAGTCGTATTTAAATATCCCTGGACTGCCTACGCTACGCTGCTCAGACCCAGCAGAAGTCAATAGTCAGAGGTCAGATATCAATGTCCACACACGAGAGATGTGTAACAGTTCCGCCTGCTTCTCAAGGATATTCTCATTTTTGAAGCGCTTCACAAACTCCCAAGTCAGTCTCAACGAAGATAATATTTCAAACATCCATACATCCCTCGGAACAAAGTAGAAACAAAGATCACAACTGAGAGCACCGGAGAAATTTGTCTGAATGACGACCAGGTATCAACGCACCTAGATATATCACAGACCCGGTCAGCCAACCTGGATGCAATCTCTTCACGGACGTAGTCATACAAATGTGGATTTGGCAGTTGCGTTGATCGGATTCTTTGTTTCAACTTTGTACAGCGATCAAACACATACATCACATTCTGACCATTGATGGTGGAATTGTGCAATTGTGCCCCGCATACCACATTGGTCCGATAGAAGATTCTGCGGAAGAGATTCTGGAAGGCGAAGTAGAAAAAATACTTGGGGTTCGTCAAAACTACCTGGCCCACCCGTTTAATCGGGAAATTCTATCAATCGTTAACGATGTGTGATGAACTAGCCCCACTTCAGTTTATGTCCGTTTCGGTTCAACGAGAACCGAAAACGGGACTCCACCCCGTTGGCGAAACTATTGCGCCACTGCTGCAACGAAAAAGAAAGCAGAAGGGTTCGTTCGCGGCACCAAACCACACAAGAGAACGGAAGCAAGAGGGCTAAAACACGGTTGAGCTTCCCAAAAACAACTGCCTCAAGCCACGAGACTACGTGTTTGAAGCTCATATCTTAAACCCTGGGTTATCTTTAGCATCCGCGTTCGCAGCGGTTTGTTGAGAAGCAAACAGAGCCATTGAACAGTTAGCTATGTGGTTATGAAGTCTATCTAGCAGACTGATATTGGCAAGAGAGTGAAACACTTGATTAAACCCGGATGGGACTGCAACTGTTGTCCCTCCGGGATAATGCACGAAAATGATTGGTGATAATGACAGACAGTCCGGTCACGCGGCCAGTGCCGCTCCAGCATAATGTCTATCGCCTTTAACGCGTGGTGGCTTCAATCTCTAGATGGACTGTACGCTACAACAATCCGATGGAAATAAACTGGCTAGGCCATCGATTCTCATTCAAGAGCATTCCTAACTGTTTTCTCGAAGCCACAGCAGCTCAAGTGGTTTGTAGCTAAAGAAATGAACTGGAGTGAACATACTGGGAAGATTATCGTTCCTCCGTTTGCTACACACTTCATGAGGAAAAAGAACTGATTGCCGTAAGCTATTGTTATTGTGACGTTTCATCAACCACTATATATTTTGCGCTCTGGCATATGGGCGTACGTATTGGTAGAGCCAAGCCATGATTACTACTCAGAATCCACTCTTCATCCGGCGCTCAACTTGGAATACTTATATTTGTGAAGAATTTGCTCCACTAACTGCATTGTGAATCATGCACGCACTTCGAGGTCAATCCCGATGCGACTAACGCACCTAACCGATGGGCTCAACTATTCCCAAATAGATCGAGTCGACGAGGCCCTGTGGCCTTAACATTCATTCATTTCCTCACCTTGTTAAAGAATATGGGGATGACTGGTAGTGACCACAGTTGGCCGCCTTGTCTCGATCTCTTGGGGGAAGTCACACAGCGAGTTATCGTGAGCTCGAGATAGCTCAGTGGTCAAGGCTCGAACTTACTGGCAGGAAGGTCCGTGGTTCAAAATCATCCTCAACATCTCGACTCCCCCTGTCTAGGCTTGGGAAACCTAACAGTAACTCATACGTGGTGATTCCTTCGAGTGGCATGATAGCTGAGCATCGAAGAGGAGTTACGGCTGAACGAACGAACGACATCGTCCCATATTTGCAACAGTTGCGTTCCAAGAGTTCACCACTGATTTCTAGTGAGTTAAGAAAAGTAGCAATGGTGGTACTTTTCTCTGCAGTGGCCACCAGAAGATAGGAGATTCAGCTGCAATAATATTCCTGATCGTTTTTACATAAAGCACGGTCAGTAGCAAAGTCCCAAAACAGTGCCATTCAGTTCTTGTTCCTTTATTTGATGCCGTAGATGGTACGGAGACCAAGGAGCCCAATGCCAGGCGTAAATACTGAAATCCATGTTTTCTTACAATCCCCCAGTGCGGCAGTACTAATCCGAACAGGGCAGTGGCGACAAACAGACCTAGGACAGTTCAGAATTTGGTTTGGGAAGGACGTGGATGTAATCCAATGGACCAGTTTGAAAACGCGTATAATAGTGTAACAAAAGATAAGTGTAATTCAACGCTACAACCGTCATTAGGTGCTCTGTCGTTCCAAAGCACTTCACTGTAAGCACCAGTGGTCCAATCCTTTGAATCTGCGGAAGTTGACTTCTGCCGTGGCGGAGGTTTTGCTGCTCCCGTTGCTGACACCGACCAGCTTACTTAGGACGATCCGTTCTTTCTGCTTCAGAATAAAGGCCTTAGAGGACAACTTCAAAAGTTTGAAGATGGAATTGGGAGATGTCAATCGAAGGAGAAACGGCACTTTTCCACAAACCACATACAGAAAGGGCCGGTTATGTTGTCCAAGCGAATCTTGACTAGAATTCTCGAGTAGACCATGCACACAAAAGCGGAACCAACGGTAAACCCCATCTTATACTGGTACCGTGTCAAGGAAGTCTCCAGATTTGATACCCAGCTTGTGGTAAGCGAAGGAAATGAAAGAAAATGATTCTCACACAATGAAAATGAAAGTAATGTGCTATTGGGTAGGCTCTTTTCGTCACGACGTGACTGAACCTTAGCACGGTGCGATGGTTCCTCCACCTCCATAACCCATTGAACTATACTGTGGAGTGTGCATGTGACACTCAAACAGCCCCATCACGAAGAGACTGGACCTTACCGTGGTGTGACGGTTTGCGCACCTCAGTGACCCATTGAGCTATACTGGGGGGTGTCCCCGCGACACTCACAGAGTCTCTCATACCAGGTTGGTCAATGGTTAGAGGTC
>SJOL01006699.1:208797-226453 GCA_004794785.1 Opisthorchis felineus
CCCAACAACCATAACGAGAGGATAACAACCGTTAAATCACTTATCAACTAAAATTCTGGACTACGAGATCAGTCCAGCCTCAACAACATATAATGTCAACTGTGAACGGCCAAGTAAACCGGAGATCGCCGATCAAACAACGAAATACCACGCCGATTGGACGCGTGCACTGCGAACGAGCTACCGACCAAAGGGAGGCGCACTGTGATTGGTCAGGATATGGACCAGCCAATTGCACCCAGTCCGCTATTGTGCTACCACGGAAAAAGTCACTGGTGCGTCATTTGCCCTGCTTCATACTCAGATCCGTCTGAAGAAAACCTCAGCTTCTCTGTCATTGCCCCCAGAGTGGTTCGTTGCTCTCCTATATCTTCACCCTTTGTCTAGCTTCCTTTAGCCTGCCTACTAGTTAAGTGCATCAGGCCGTCATAATGAGAGTGGCTGCGGCTAGCATCTTGTACGCTGAACACAGCCACAATATTTTTTAGGAACACACATAACCAAAGCAATCTAAATTTATGCAGAAAACGGTTTCTAGTGTATGAACAAGATTGACTACCACTACCACAACGGAATAGAGAAGTAATTGCCAGATAACCGTAAATAGTCACAGCTCATCAGGCAGTAGAACTCAACAGAACAATAAGTTAAGGTAAATAGGGTCGAGGAAAGGTTTTGATGATCTGCCGCATGTCTGTTTTCTGCCCCGTGGCTGTTGTACACTTTCAAGCCTCAATATCCCCCTGTAAACGCGGTAAATAATGAGCCACTCGTAACTTCTGAGAGTCTTATTCCATCCGTGTTCTAGCTTCCCTTTTTGCCAAAGCCTGACAACCAAAGTTCCCGTAACTAATGGCTGGGCCTGCTTTCCCCAGGGATGTGGAGCACAAGCCACTGCAGTTCATCCCGATAGACCCTTCACTTCATGCCTTCAACTCATCTGGTTATCATTCACCACGGTGCCTTCAGCTAGGCAGCGTATTTCTTCGGATGCAAAGCATGTGCCTGGATGCAACTGGGGCGAGTGAAGGCACAGGACCAAGTTGGCCGCTGACAGCTAATTCATCCAGAGTGAAATGGGTCTCAAAGATTTTCGGGAAACAGCTGCACGGTAAATAGATGCTCGCAATGCATAGCCAGATGCAAACCCAAGGTCTTCGGCTTTATTTTTTCTACCGTCGGCGACTCAACCCTCAGGGTTTTCTTCTCACCACAGAACTACTCAGATTGCTAGATGTTGCCGCGGTAATGATGGAATCGGATCTAAGTGGAGCTATGTCACCCGACTACTCCATGTCTGTGATTGAATGCTCTGGAGGATTTCAACCCCAGAGGCACTAGAGATATCCGTTGGTCCACCACGATTATAACGACGAGGAAGTTGTGGAAGAGAGGTTAGAGGATGTTGGGGATATCTGCATCATCACAACTTTTTTGCTTGTCGAATTTTTGTTAGTTTCATTTTCTAAAATTTCAACTTCTATTTTTTGCGCCCTCTTCCTCCGCCGTAGATACTTTTCGAAGAGGCCACACTTTCCCTGGTAGACTAGCCACGCCTTTAATTTTCTGATGCGTTTTACATTTCAATAGATGGCGTTGGTCTCACTGTAGGTTGACTTTCGTCAAGGTGGTAAAAGCCCTGTTATGAAGATTTCTCCTTTTCCCGCATTGGTGCCGTCATGGTTGGATCGCTTCCTACATGGTGATTTGTGCGTCTTCAAGTCGCATATAGACGTGATTGTCCTGGTGAAACCTAACAGAGAGGGCAGTCTTGCCTGACGCCACTGAACGTAGGGAATTAGCGTGAGAGCTTGCCGAAGGCCTTCACAGGATTTGGCGTCCAGTGCTTCAAGGAGGACGCTTTCAAGAGGCCACCCTTCGTCCGTATAGGTCGCCGTGGTGCTCAAAGATCAGATGAGTCAATGGCAACAAGCCAAGTCTACCAAGACTGTCAGTTTTGGTTGCCGGAAGCAGTATCAGTGGGTACAGAGTCTGCCGGAGGGTAAATACGCTACCACTGCTTCCCATTGCAGGGCTGAACCCACTTCTCTTTTTTGAGTACGCCTCTACCGGTATTCAGTCTACGTTCGAAAAAGAGCAGAGAGTGCCCTCAACGCCACAGACACGGGGTTAAAGTCAAGGCAGTTTTTACGCAGCGTTCGACTACTCGTTCTGGACGCCGAAGAAATTGCGAGTGTGTCCCATCCAGCGGGCACTTCCTCTTCACTCCGTGTAGCGCCAAAGCGATTTACCAGGTGCGGTAACGGGGGTTTTCCGCCTTCTTCGAAGAGAGCTGGATACAGTGAAATTTTGTACTTTTTTAAACCTCTTACGGGATATTAAGGTTTACATTCTATTCGTTCGTACGACTTTCCCACACAAACTGAGTTGGCGGGGCCACAATCTGGAACAGCTGAGCATTTTTACTCTATAAAAACCCCTTCGGTTTTTGTCCACTTATTCGGTAGGCAGGATTCTTTGTTCATTATTCGTCACCAGCGTCCAAAGAAAACCATTCGGTGCACTAAGGACCAAGTAAGTTGAGCCTTCATGATTAAACACTGCAATCAATCCACTCACAGCGAGTTGACGGAGTATCAGTTTGAGTCTCCAATCCTTGCCTGGTTGCAACCCCTGTGGATTTGAGCCCTTTGGCCCAGTTAGATTAAATTGAACTGGATCCTGAAATAGCACTCCAGGAACGTTCCAGGGCTCCAAATGCGTCCGCGATTAAGGCTGACTGGGTGAAAGGTCCGCGGTACGAATGTAACCTCTGTATTCTGGTTACTCCCGTCTGGTGTTTGGCACCATGGAACCTTCCAAGTCCCTGCTTTCCTCTGGGGATATGGCAACAAAAGTGCGGTAAGGCTAAAGGTTTGATGAATTATTATTAAGTACTGGTCAGCGAACGTCAGGTTTATATCAATTTCAAGGTTTTAGTCCACAGTGCCTGAACCTGACGAACAGCTTCAGCCCGACATGGTAAGCGCTCTGGCCCGGAGACGATTTCAGGAGCGGGCAGGAATATTGGGCTGAAAACGGAAAGTACCCAGAAGCCATGACAGCCACGTGCAGAATGAAGTTATCTGCCTGATCCAAAATTCGTCACCAACGAATGTGAAAGCGGTACCGAATGTGATGAAATACTGCGATTTGATATAAAAAGTGGATCGCTTACAATGGACGAAAGTTGCAGGCGGTTGTGCAGCTGAAACTATTCACTGAGCTTTCTAGAATACACTTTGTGTTTGTGTGCACAAAATATGCGGAGTCGCACCCGTAATTAATTTTTCTATTTATATCTGCTTGACTGGACGAATATCGAATTATATTTTCTGTGACCTCAATAGTTACTTTTCCGATTTAGCATCGCGGTAGAAACATTCATAATTTTCGGATAACTCGTGCGAGGCTGGAAGAACATGGGGCTTGCAGATGTTGACCTATGCACGTACGTCAAATTCGGTGGCAAACTACAGCCAATTTATCCATTGTACCCGGCAAAACGTGCCGGAACGATCACGCCGGCGATCACAGCGATCAGCCAAACGAACCTGGCTGACTCACATGACTAACATGCGGCTGGGGGTCCACGATACCTAACTGGCTAGCCACGTCGAACCTACGTCGATTATAGCGCACAGCTGAACAAACCGAACGAAAGAGATGAAAAGTTGAGTTTTATTAGTCTCCTTGGTTAATATATATGTCCTGCCTGAAAGCGTATAGCCTTCTTGATGCGCAGTGTTCATTGGGTTATTGACGTCCTGAAATGAGAAGAGGATATAAGTAAGGTTACCGAAAAATCACTACGAGGCAGTCGGCTGACAAACTAGGAGAAATACTCACCCTATAAAGTGAGCACTTCAATGGCGGCAGTGTTGTATAGGCATGTTCACACAACGTCATCTTCAACGGCTGATCTGCATTGTGCGATTTTTTGCAGCTTGGTGCCCAAGAACTATAAGGCCTCAATAAATACGATACTTACATGAGATGCACGAGGTCTCATCAACAAACCAATAGTCTACGGATGATGGGCCTTGCATTAGTCACACAAAATCATCATCATCTCTTTCCTCTAACTGGCGCTGTACAGCGTTAGTTCCAGTATTAAGCCCTTATCTCACGGCTGTCGATCAGCTCCTCCTCAGAACCGAAAGTACTGACGCCCACAGACTTCCGAGACACACTGTTCTAGGAATCTGCGCTTTGGCCCAGGTCAACATCATAAGATATCACAATGGCAAACTGGTTAGAAAGCACGCCTTTGGGGTTTCTGGACTTGCCGGGGGCTAAGCACAAAAATAAATTAATCACCTACGGACTCATCTATGGGACAAGCCTGAACAGCATCGCCGCACGGCGAGCAAAGCTCACCATCATAACGGTCAATGTGATATCACACAATCCGTTGCACACCAGTAGTAACTGGTACTAGTCGGCCGGTCACGGAGCACACAAAAGCTCAAGCCTGTGTCCCCAGGCCGCCATCTGGGTTGAGGTGCAGTATTCTCGACCACCGACGGCAAGTCGTTAGTCACAGACGTCGAGCAATTACGCGGCGGGATTTGCCCCTGAACAATCAACTGATTACTGACGGCTGTGGTCCTCCTGGGTTCCAGCCACTTAAGTGTATCCACCACTCGGGTCATTTGTTTACGCAGGCAGCCGACAGTCGACGGCGGTGACTTGAGAACAAGTGTAAGGGGTCTATCTTGTTCCGGTAGGTTGTAGTCCGACAGCCACCGTTGGTGGATTGGGAAGCAACGTAAGAAAACATCTACGAGGAATGTTTTTTACTACTTGGAACCGACTGGTCTCTAAATACAGATAACAAATGGATGCAGAGGAGCCACATCATCTGGTTTAAGGGGCATATGCATTCTCGAGCACAGGTATCAACCTTCCGGGAGCACCTGGGTGTTTGCCCCAGCAACTATCAGTTAGTGAACGTAGACTGACCTCACTTTGTTCCAACACCATGATAGTGCATTCTTTGTGGTCGCAGGCCAAAGTGCCTCAAAACGAGGGAACACGCATACTTAGCCATTCGATAAACAACGTTCAGAACGTAGCCGCTTTCTTCCAGAGTTTCTTGTCGGTCGCTCCAGTGTGCCTGAGTGGTGTACCCGGTTTTCAAGCCGACCGTTTGCGACCGGTTGCTAGTCACATTGCCAAAATGGACCATCCCGGACTGTGCGTGCACAACACATTTGCGATGGATTCACAACCAGTGGGCCCTAAAATAAAAAAAACAAATAGTGGGTCCGTGCGGCGCAGCAGTTGCAGATATTGTCGGAATCTGTATGCTAATATTATGATAAACAAAAAACCTACTGTACGGCATTGTTCAGACAAGCCATGCAGTTGAATATGTGCCGGCTGTTTGCAGAGTGTTTGTGATTAAAAATACATGGATGTTATACTATACATACATGCTTCCCGATAGCTTTTCTAGCATGAAAGTAGCGCAACATGACATTGCAGCCGACCATCTCTCCCACTGCCCACATTTGTGCCGCCAGTTTGTCCATCACAAAAGTCTTTATGTGATACTGTTCGCCCATCATTTTCCTGAGCAAGCCGAACAGTGTACACATGGAAGCAAACTGTTCGCTTTTACCGAAGGCATACATCACCATACGTCCGGTAGCCATGCCATCTGTGAACAGGAACGTGTAGAGCTTGTATCAACAAGCCAGATATTAGTTGAGTTAAATACCTTACCCAAAACGGTTTGTTGCATGTGTTCTATCGACATTTACTACATCCGGGAAGCGTCGGGACAGCGTTATCTGCGGCCATCTGGAGAAGCAAAGGTGGCTGCAGTGTCCTTCCCCTGACTGCAGCACAAGCACCCGTCCGCACTCAAAAAGCTTCGCCAGGACCGAAGGTATATCATCTGCTACAACAAAACCCAACAATCCGTCAACTACTCAACGGAGATCGTCGACAATTCTGGCGATAGTTGTGTGTTTTGAGTGGTAAGGACCTTGCCGAATTCCTCTGCTACAAACTGCCAAGCTTCATACTTCAGCAGGGCCCTTCAGGTGCCCAACTACTCATCGGTTAGCCATCGATTTGCTGGAGGTCGATCGTACAAGCTTCTTATGAGTGTGTCCAAGCTAATAAGAGGGGACTGAGAGATGGTCCTCTTGCCTTCCTGAATAAAACCGTACTGGACAACCAGTGCTTCTTATTCTGTTTGTTAGTAGCAAATACGCTCAGCTCACTAGTTTCTTCGGATTCCCTGGCGTTTCGTTTTTTTTTGTTGGCCGTCTACTCTATGTGTAGTACACCCATTCGTACAGCAAAACAACGTTTGTGCTTCGACTGCTGACTACACGCGCAAATACCACATAGTTATTCGTCAGGTGTTACTTTAACGCATTCCCAAATGCTGTAAAGGATGAAAAATGGACCTCAACCAATTTCTCAACAAACATGCCTGAAGCAATGTCTGAAGCCATAGAACAGAAGTTCAAAGTCCAATGCGTGCCAACAATCAAGAAGGAAACTTAATCAAAATAAACCGCAACAAAATCAAGGTAGATCAGGATGATTTTTGGTTTCAGTATATTTACAACAAAATTCAACATTATTATGCGATAGTTTTTATTTCACCTGCAAAGGGTCTAGTTTTCTGGTACGCTGCTTGATATCACCGTAGAATTTTCCAGGTCCTGGTTACTGGCAGCAGAGTTCTCCATTAAGAATGGCTAAACACTTTAGTCTTTCCATAGCCGGCTAAGGGAATTTGCCAGATAGTTTGCAGTTAGAGGTGTATATAGCGAGTTACTAGCAGTGAGGCGCAACCTGATTGAAGCTGGCTGTAGTTTCTTGCACAATACAACAATAAGAAGCAAGCTGACACGCACGACTAACATGCGACTAGGTGTCCGCAATGCTAAATCAACTGGCTAGATGGAACTTACGTCGAGCATAATAATGAAAATAAGTTTATTTCCCAACTTGTAGGGAGTATGACAATTGAGGCATCATCTGGCCGCTGATCGGAGAGCTGAACAAACCTGGCTGGCGAACACGACCAACTTGCGGCTACTCCACTGGCTAACGCGCGCTCACCCATTTCGACTGTAAAAAGTCAATGGTTCAGCCTGAAAGAGGTGAAATGTTGGAGTCTATTGGGCGTTTTAATTATTATACGTGCCAATACACGGGGTACAGGGCCTTCCTGGTGTGCAGCGTTCATCGCTCTATTGACGACCTGAAATGAGGGGAAGACACAAGTTAGTTTATAAAACATCACTATGAGGCAGATGGCCGATAGACTGTGAGAGATATTCCATAAAGAGAGCACAATAGCGGCGACAATGTCTTGGGTACTTACCTACACCAGGTCATCTTCAATGGCTGGTTCTTATTGTGTTATTTCTTCTAGCTGATGCCTACTGAGTAATAGGCCTAAAATATACGTGACATACCCAAAAGTAATGAAACCTCATTAGCAGAAGAACAGACTGCAACAGGTGGACCTTAAATGCGTCACATGAAATAATCGACTCTACACCCCAACTGTCGCTCTACAGCATTGATACCAGTCTTATGCTATCAACTCAAAGCTGTCGATTTTCTCCTCCGTAGAGCCAAAATTATGGTCACGCTTAGACCTCCGGGATACACTGTGCTGGGATTCTGTGTTTTGGTCCAAGTCAACATCATGGCATGTCTTCTTTGAGAACCGTTTGGCAAGCACACCTGTGCGCCTTCTGGACGTCCGGGGGCTAAGCGGCGAAAATCAAGTAATCGTATGCGCACTCACCCGGGAGACAAGCTTGAATATCGTCACTGCACAGCAGGCAAGCTTCACCATCACAACAGCCGACGTGGTATGATTCGCAATCCGTTTCACACCAGCGGGTATGGAAATAGCACAAGAGGAAACCGCAGCCGAATACCACTCACACCATCACCATTTGTGCCGCCAATTTTTCCATGACAAACTTCTTCACTTGAAGCTGTTCACCCATCACCCCCCGAACAAGCCAACCAGTTTACGCAGAGACAAACAAATTCATACATAACCGGACGGCCGGTACCCATGACATCTGTGACCAGGAGCCTGTATAGCTTGTAGCTACAGGGCAAACATCAATCGCCCCAAACAGACTCATCCGAATCGGTTGGTAGCGTTTGTAACATCGACATTTACTGCATCCAGGACGCGTTCGAACAGCGCTATCTGCCGCCATCTGGCGGGGCACAGGTGGCTCTGTTAACCCCCTCCCTTCTATAACACCCAACTTTCTGTCGCTTAGCTAACAGAGGTGGTCAACATTTCCGGCAACATTTGTGTGTTTTGACTGGCAACGATCTTGCCTAATTCATTGGGCACAAAATACCGCACTTCATATGGAAGCGTTCCATACTCCAGCGAAGCCCTGGAGGTGCCGGACTCCCTTTCGGTCCAAGTCTCTGCGAAGTGCTGCTGAACGCGACCAGCGAAACATCGACGCTAGCGTCACGGCAATCAAGACATCCAGGACTACCTTCAAAGTCGAGCTTGATAGGTAACAAAAGGGTGACGAAATTCTCCAAGTTTGTATACGTGGATTGGTTGGGCAGTCTGGTGCTTCCAGGCCAAAAGAGGGTAGCCATTCTCAGGGATTGATGCAGCTTATTTTTACACATTTTACCCTTTTCCGCGCACGTATTATTTTCAGTGTGCGTGCCGTGGCTTCCACAATTCTTAGGTTCAGTTCACATAACCAAAAGAGCTGTCAATACCTCTCTCTTGCCTCATGTCAAGCGTTTTAACCGTAAACGTCCAGTTTGTTGCGTATCGCTCACAATTCCAGGCCGGAGATTGTAAGAAAACGGAGCTCAATAGACTTGGGCTACCAATATTATACATCCCTTGGGTCTTCCTGACTTTTCGCTTAGTTAGTGGGCCGTCGTATTGCACACAGTATACATGCTACGGAAGCAACAGGGGATAATATCTCGTTTAGGGAAAGAGGTCATGACAATCTCTAAGAAAGGAGAAAGGAAAAGGAGCTGATGAACCGAAACCTAGTAGGGAAGGCCACATGTGACATGAGTCAACAAAAATAGCTGGCACTGTGTACCGCATACGTCAGCCGTTGCTTCTCCATCTTTGGCGTATTCAACTCAATGGTACATCTACTTTGCAGCGAAGGGTTGACTCATTTGATTGTACAGGAGTAAAAAATAGACGATTTTCTCTGACATAACGGAAGACACTATCGTTGATCCTTTTGCTTAGAGGGATGCGTCGATAGTTCCGTTTATTATTAACCAGACTGAGGGCGGTAACTGATAGAACAGAAACTGTAATAATACGGGTTCTCGTACCGAAAAGCCCATATCGCACTTTGGAAGGCCCTGAAATTTTGCATTTTTGGTCGCTGATCTACCTACATGTGTCCACATGGTGTGTATCATCAAACGGACGGCTACCATACCAGTTAAAATCGGAGGAATAACCGCAAACTTTGTGTTATTCAGAATACTCACTTTTTGTTAGCGAGATTACGTCCACGAATTACCGTCCATTTGTCAAATACTGATACCTAACGCCGAGACGGACGACAAGATAGATCACAAGCGGGCTGTGCCAGACTGCTGCGAAAATTGCATCAAGAAATTAGATCCTGATGTAAATTTGCACCACATATCACTCCAGGATCAGAATGAGGATGAAACCTCAAAAAATGTGATTGCATCTGAAGTCATAACACCGCAAGTGTGAACTTGAATGCGCAGCAAAAACTAAAAACGGAGATTAAGTACAACAAATTCTAGTAAAAATAAGGTGGATTATAGTTTCTTTCGGGTTGAGCATACACACAGCTAAATGCAACAATTTAATGTGAAAATTTTCATTTAACACAAAGGTTTTGGAGAAAAGGGCATCTTCCGGCTGAGGGTCAGTCGAGAGCACCTTTATTTCAGTGCGTCGAATCCCGCCAACAGGCTGCAACCACAAGGAGGACCTGAAAAAGCAACATCAGAGCAATCTTGTAAACGTCAAAATGTGCTGAATGGGAAATACCTTGGCCACCCCCTACAATGGGCGCCTGGCCTAATACCAAAACCATCACGTGTTGCATATCCAATCACGGGCATGAGTGTGCCTTCCGAGTCGTGGGGATCGATCACACTGTGTGCCACAATACATGTAGCATCGAACAAACTTGGCATATCTCCGGGCCTGACGACAAAGCCAGGGTCTCCTGAAACGCATCTGTTGCCAAAATTCTTATTCGTTCGGTAACTGACCAAGGAGAAATGGCAAACTCACGAGCTGCCATAAATCAGTTTCAAGCTTCCGTCGAAGGAAGAGTATCAACAGGGTGGGCTACTAAATTCGAATCACCAAAAATGATCTGGAATCACATTAATTTCAGGGATGTTCTGATAAACGGCTACAGACCGAATGAAGGCATCTTCCACTCAGTCAGAAAATGGGCTACTAACCATCAAGCGTCCTTAGTCCAGTGATTCTCACCCTATCAGTATCCTACCGAGGCTCTTAGGGAACTTCTATAGTAGCCAAGTCAATGAGGCCGTGGCAATCTTTGTTTGTGTCGATTAATGGCCGTACTACGTTCCCGCCTCTTTCGATACACTGCGGAGGTCTGACAAGCAAGCCGAGGAAAAGCTCTGGGGCCGCAGCCCACAAGAGAATCCGTTTCTCAGGCTTCAGGCGCTCCACTAATACTGTAGGGCAATGGAACGGTCTGTGACAGTTGCCGCGGAATCCCTTCTATCCACATTTCTGTTAGACTATTCGCATTCATTCATTTAAGGCGATTTTCCAGAACAATAAACACTGACTTACTAATAAACCAAGAAGTGTTATTTTCTGGAAAAGGATATGTAAACTGTATATTCAGTTTGATAAGAAACTTGAGAGGCCTTTTTGAACTCCTGCATCAACCAGAGCAAAAGTTGTAGAATTTCGATTGGGTTATTCGTGAGTGACCAGGGACGGTCGCTTTGGGTGATTGCACTCCTGCATGGCTAGTAAACTCCAGTCAGGTTTATCAGTAGAAACTCTCTTCCGGGTGAACGGCAGACAGAGCAGTGAATTCGATGTTGCTTCTTGCGTTCGACGAGACTGGTTAGTGCCACTGCTGCTACTCGAAGTAGCTCTTGGTTGGTCTCGTAGAAGCGAATTACGGGTGTACATACTCGTCAAGTTTGGCCCTCAAATCTTGGTGACCTACCCTGAATGCCCCACTGAAGTCGTCCTTCAGAATAATGGATTCAAAATACTCTACATATGCCAAAGAATCTACCTGCGCAGTTCGTTTCGGGATGGAAACCAATGCGCTGACAATCGGCTTGTTTTCCATCTGCTATGACGCAGTTGTCCTGGCTCATAATGTACGAGGTGAAAAAATAAAGCAAGTTACTGACTTTGATTGACTAAATTCTACCATTTTGTACGACAGACGGGTCAAGGAATATATTCAGTGGCCTATCGGGGATGATTTTCGTTTGGAAAGATGCCTCCAAAATTAAAGTTAGTAACGGTTGTGACATTGAGACAGATGTGCATCAAAGAGGTCCGCCCGGGCTCGTTTGATCAAAACAAAGGCGGATACTGACAGAGGACATTAACGTCGGATTGGGACAACTAAGCTCAAAAGAGATACAGTTGGGTGGTAGATTTGTGAGTGATATTCCCCATGGGCGCTGGAGAGTGACTTTTTAGTTTTGTGCGTGGAACCACTTGTTCTAGCCCTCGTGGACTCGGCACAAGCGTGCAATCACAGTAGAACGCACAGATCATACGCAAGTCAGTCCTTGTTTGATTCAGGTTATCTGGATGTCAGCGCTGAGCGTCACCGGTGCCAAAAGCGTAAAAATTCCAGACGGCCGCGCACATCATTCCTGGAACTCTGCGAACAACCTAACGAACGTACAACAGAAAATTTGCAAAAACAACAAGACGCCGATGGGATGAAGCTGCCCCAACGTGCTTTCAATTTTCAAAAGTGACAAAGAAAGGCAGAAAAATTAGCTTAAGAAACGCAGGAATCAAGTTTCATTCTGGCTATGATTTGTGCAGTATGATCCACCAAGATAAGTGGCGAACGCATGAGAGCCGAGTCGTGTTTCCCTCTGGCCGTGGACAAACGCAAAATATCATTTGCTTGGGACAAGTTTTCAAACAGCTCCACCATTTCAAGCATCAAAGGTCATCTTTTTATTTGGAGGCTGCCGTGTACCCTGAAAGCACAATTCGGAAATCATGAGAGCGCCTGTCAATCAAAGATGTCCCTAGAAAACTAGCTTCTCCTCTTAAGTCAGTGTAGGCGAACTTCTACTAGTATGTACTGGTGTACACCAGACTTTCGCTTTAGCTTGCCAGATCCGGCCGTGTAGGAAAGGGCTACATCATCATCGCACTGATAACATCATTGCGGCCCAAAAATTTCGTGGTTTCTTCTAAAGCCTTAACGGTTGAAATGCGCCTGGGTTGTCCTCTTCCGAAATATGGAATAAGGGGACTATATCACCTTACATATTTCGGATGCTTGGAGTCTAGACAACCTAAATATTTCGGCCGGCACTTCAACCAGGGAGCAAATCAAATCTCATAGACCACAGCTGAAAATAAGCAAGCAAACAAAACACAGGAAAAAAAGTATACTGGATTGTCGTTGAAAACATTTAGCCTGACGATCTGGATGCCAGTACTTATTACTTAGTTTATTCTGAATTTTATCTTTGATTGAATAATTTCCTGAAACATTTGGGTTCCTGTTCTGAGGATAGCTAAAACAGCTTCTGCATATTTGTAGCCGCAATTGCAACCTCCATTTCGCTATCATTCCTGTTCCACAAGACTCACGACACACGCGAGGCGACGTTTGGGCTATAGTTTATCCGATCGCCTGAATTAATAGTACTCAGCCCCAAGGAGACAAAACACCCCGCTTCAAGGAGTATTAATGAGCATTCTGATGTTCAGCAACGTCCAGGAGAGCAAGAGAGTTTTTGTCGTCACCTGGAGCCTTACTTGACCTGGAAATACCACCTTCAGTGCATTTTACACTATGTTTCGGTGGACCCCTTCAACTCGTCACCTGCAGATCCTCTCTATTGCTAGATCAAACTGGATCAACCCGTGTTCCAAGATGTTAAGCAATCAGAGGTTCAATGATGCCATTGGCACCTACCGGTGATATGGCCAGTTTTCTGCCAAAACTGCACACATTTAGAGGATGCCAGAAGAACCGAAACCCCGTGTGTTTAAATCCAGTACGTCTGAGGTACAAGCGTGTTCGGTGGGAAACTTGAAGGGGTCCGCTATTGTGGTAGCACTTTGCGTTTGGAATAAACATGCCACCCACCAGTTGGGAATAAACATTATTATTATTATTATTATTATTATTATTATTATTACTAATAATAGGTGCTTCTAAAGGACTGAGGGGTCCTTGCTGTGCACTGAAGGCTTCTGATTTTGTGACCCCACCCGGGCTGAAATATTAACATGGCACCTAACCCTAAATAGGAGGACGATTACGGTCCTTAACCTAAGCATGTAGCTCGAAAGCCTGGCCTCAAAATGGCAGTGGGCGAACCGATACTACTCGAGTTACCAAAAGTTTAAGGAACAGACAGCCAAACATGTTCCAGCACCAAGTGTGGGAAGCTGGCAGACGGAAACAGCGATATATCTACCAACCTGGTAGAACAGGCACCGCAGAAACTGCACGAGTACGCTCCCTTTACAGCTCAGTGGGTCACTAGGGTATACAAAAAGCCGTGGTACGAGAAAATCATTAATTCTTGATGGGTTACTGACGGCCGAAAAGCATTTTCAGGTCTGAGGGCCGTGCGTCTCAACACACGGAAATGATTGTGAAGCTTGAAAGGTCAAATTCTATTGAGCATCAACGAAGCGCGTTGTACTGTCAATCAAAGCCACAAAATCGCATACTGCTGACATTGCTGACATACAGTTTTCTCTGGAAAGAGCAGATGGCAAAATTTTGCGGTGAAAATTTGCTCCATTTTTGCTTTATTATTAAAATACAACAAAAAACGCCACGTCCAAGTACTACTCGGACTGCGTCCATTTGGAAGCAACATGACCCACGACGAAAATCCTCAAGTGCGTTTCTCCCCCAACAGCTTCTGACACAAAAAAGCACACACAGCAGTGATGTAATGCTTCATTCCTTATGAAGTGTTCCACGGTGGGTCGGCGGACGCTCACACCGTCCACCACCAGGGGGTACGCAGCTTGTACCCGCATTTGCAGAGCCATATTCGAAGGTTCATGAAATGATGCATACCGTAAGAAGAATCAGCGTTCAGGGCGTCGGAAATTCGTCTCAGTAATGCAATGAATTAATGCCCGGCGAAACAGATGTGACAGAATTGGCATTCGTTATGCAACTGAAGGACGATGTGGTCAGTCTAGCAACCGGTTAAGGACATGTCCCGTATAACGTCAAACTGTCACACATTTTAAAAGGTCTTATTGCAAGACCCTGCCCCGTGATCAAACGTGTTCTCCTGGAAGACGATTTATTAAGCTGGCGTGATGTAGTTTTTCACTTCCGACGAAAGCTAACAATATTGCGGCAATGGATGTTAGACCTCAAGCCCTTCCGAAGTTGCTTGCTCATTTACTGACAAAATGTGGTAAAACAAGCAGGCGCGAACGCGGTGGTTTGGCGGATGGTAATAATAGAACAGAGAAGAACTACTTTGCACGCAAAGTAAGCCGAAACTCGTATTCGAGGCAACCAAATGGCTCCACCGTAGTCCATGTCGAAAGTCCAGGTGATTTCCTGCTTCGGAAATACGACGCGCCTAGAATACTTTTCACCGTAGACGCAAACAGAGCATAACAAAAGCACATTCGTACGAGTAAAAATTGGCTTTTTAGCTTTCATAAGAGCCCAAAGCCGCACTTTTACCAAGGTGGAGCTTTCGGGGGCTAAGAAAGACCCTTTGTGGGCTGCTAACTAGAAGTAAATCAAAGTTGATTTGGCAAAAACTATGGGGTTTTTTAAGTTGCAAATTTTGTGGCCAGTTAGTATAATCATTTCGCACTTTCCAGTGGTAGGTTGCTCATAGCGTTCTGTTTGAGTGAGCGAACCTTCAAGGTCAGCGAACACCGCTGATTCGCATTTGACTACCAGTCTACGAGTTAAAGCACAAATCGCACCTTGGTTCCTGGGTTTTCTTCAAACGGTGAATAACATCTACGGAATATCCCGTGTAAATTCCACCAAGATGGGTAGTTGAATGACGAGTGTATGCGCTATGCTCGTCAAACGTACCAAGTTGGTCGAGTTTGTTCACCAAAATTCGGCAAAACAGTTTTTGAAAGGCTTTCTCCGCGCTGAGTATAAAGATAATAATAGCTTAAGGCAGTGCTGATGAGAATGTGCATCTGCGTGAAAGACCCCCGTTCTCTTATGTGCTCAACTAGTCAGGAGATAATTCAGCGTTTTCAGATATCTTCATGTGAATGACCAAATCCCGGTGAAGGATCTTTCCTACTGGAAACTATGACGTCACTAAGCTCGATTACGTAATGAAGCGCAGCGTCATTGCCAGGAAAGAGGCCAACCACTGTATTTCGTCATGATAACGGTGCGGGTTTTCGCTCGGATACTTATTGTGACTGCTAGGCCCATGTCCATGTGCGACGTTGATTGAGGCCTAAACTATGCATGATAGCCTAATCCAACGGCCAACGATGGTCCTCAATACTCATAACTGTACGCGTTGTCGTATGCCTTCGTTACTTATAGTGACTGCTACGTCCGCATCTATGCACGCGGCTGGTTATGGGGCCCAGGCTATGCATGATAGCCTAACTCAATGGCCAACGACTGTCCTTCCACACCCATATAGGTTTGCATGGTAGCTTACTTGGCTACTTATAATAACTGCCGGGTCCGCTGCTATGCGCACAGCTGATTATAAGGCATAATTATATATATAACAGGCTGATCCAGCGGTCAACAACGGTCACTCATACTCATACATATCGGCCGTCTACCAACCCCCCGCCTGAAAAATACTCAACCACTCTTGGTGAATTATGTTTTTATTTATTGGTTGCATCGGTAAAAACTAAAGGTGTAGTCAATCCAGTTCTCGTTTTTAGGAAGCTGATTTCACTCGACAGGGTTTCTGAAAGAAAAAATGTGTAAACAGTTACAACTCGTGTAGTAACGGTGAAAGCGCTTGATTAAACACTGTACTGGCTAACTCACCAGGTGCCTAAAAGATTTCGTTGTCCACAATTCCCGATTGACGTCCACGATGAAACTGGGGTCGTATTGTTTAAAGGTAAGCTTGCAACTTGCTCACTTAGTCCCATTGGGCACACATGACGGAGACCGCGTTGTGTACGGAAGCTTTTGCGGAGCTTTTCATATGCTGTCGCACGTCCGTAAATCCAGAATACAAAAAATTATTATGTGCACAAAGGTTCGGCGCATTCCTTGGTAAGCAAACATGTCAAGGAGAACAGACCGGTCAATCGAGTTGAATGCACCTTGGAAATCCAGTAAATACAAAAATGATGGGTCGCTTGTACGTATGGCGTTGTTCTAGCGCCTGATGGAGCGTGCTAGCCCTAATCACCCATCAAATACTTCCGTATCATGTCCGCCCCTCCAGCACCTCCTCTTCCCGACGATGCAAAATATAGCATGGTCGATATCTCTCACTTCAACCACATACCCTCTCTTCAAAGACATTCCGTAGCGTATGCTGAGCCCCACACTCCGCATTCTGCAATGAAGGAACAGAGAAAGGTAAAATCGATAGGAAAGCGAAAAATATCAAGCGACTCACTAGATACACTAAATACACGCGATATGACTCCTCCGGGGCAACTCCTTTTGCAACACTCGCATGCTATTCATCAGGCCGTAACTGCGTCATTCTGGAGTCACATCGTCTAAACACGCAACGCCACCAGACATCTCACGTTTTTCTCTGATCTCGTGTCCCTGCAAGCTCCGAGCTACCTTATTGCGGACACTTAAGCTAACGCACGCCCCTCATATTCACATATGCCGACACCCACTTGCATCTACCGCATACCTATTGTCTTCACATGAGTATCGATTACTGTCACCTCACTGCAGTAGTTAGACAGAGTGAACACTCTTAGCCATCCGCTATTTCGGGTCGCAGTCTAAACCACACCATAGGGCCCTGTAGCAGACCTTCTTACTATTTTTCCTATTTTGGTTCAACAATATAGACACGGCTGTCATTATGCCTCGTTTCAGCAGCAGCACTGAACCGCGCCTGACCCTCGATGGACCCGAGAATATCCTTGATCCACGCTGATCTTAATTTGTCACGGTTACTTGGCCATTCCCAACCACCATGAGAACTCCATCTGACTCACCCAGGATGTTCACGTACTGGGCTATCCTCGAACTCAAGTAGGACACTGCGATGGCGGCAACCCACGAGTGACCCAATAGTGGTATCTGAGGTCTACAGAGAACACTATGCAGGCCTATATTAAACCCCATCGTTCTCGTCACATCCAACCTTGAACGGCTTCTAACCGATTTAGTATTCACGGTGTAGGACGCTTGTCAACTCCTGCACAAGATCAACCTGTTCTGCGCTTTGGGCCCGACGAAGTCCATCCAAGAATCCT
>SJOL01006699.1:227769-291675 GCA_004794785.1 Opisthorchis felineus
AAAATTTTTTCTCATTTCGTGTAGTAGCTGCGTGGAATAACCTTCCTCCATCAGTTGTCCACGCTCCTTCTAGAACCCATTTCAAAGCACTACTAGACACTTTTCTATGCGAGTCCTCGTGCTGGCAAATATATTGCCCCGCGCTGAGAACTTAAAGAGCAGTGCTACACCCTTTTTTCGCCTGTGCCTTTCAGGTGAACGACAACCGTAGAACGACAAGAACACAACCAACCCGGGAAACTTGGGCAAAAGCCTCGATCCTGTGTATCAATCCGTGAATCCGTGAATCCATGAACTCAGTTGTAGGTCAAATGACAGTCATAGCAACCGCGCTGTTTCGAATGGAAGAGTATAAAGGACCACAGACTTTCAATCACTTCATTAAGGAAAGACCGGTCACAACTAATCAGACATACGGCTTTTTCTATAAAGAAGGCAACAAAGAACTGCGAGAATCATGCAAAAGGTCTAGAGAGATGTGCGAGAAGGCTGATCACCTTGAAAAAATCAAAATCAAATCCTCCGCTTGTTCCAGAACAGTATCAAGATGCGAGCCAGTAATTTCCAAGAAGGTGAACTACCACATTGCACCTGAAATTCGAAACTACCGTCATGAATGTGACATTACCAACGGCACCTCAACATTTCCGGACAATCGGTTAACGAAGGTTAAAGGTTTACAACTTTGGCACACATACACGGGCGCGTTGTCGAACCTAAAGCCCGTTTCTTGAACGCACTCTTTCTCAACAGCTCTGTGTCCAGTTCCTCTTTTTGCTTTTACCGAGGGAAATATGACGACAACATTCAACCAGTTTTAACTGGATTACACGTTGCTCATGAAAAAGAATAACTTCGGTTGTCATTCTGTAGCTCTTCATTTTTGTTACTTGGTACATGGTATCTAAATCTGTTCTCATGAATTTTATTTTGCCAGTTCTGTTTCAGTGGGACCCGAAGAGCCCTTGTCAAGCTTTGTGCCACAATAAATACAATACATGGACCTAATTTTCACACAAGATTATTTTGATTGAACCCAACAATTAACTTCGTTTTGTTAAGTTCTAACTGAGATTCGGATAAGATTGGGTGAGCCAAAAAATACTAGGATGTCTTATTTGTCTGATAATGCATGAACTCTGGACAAAATAGGTGGTTAGGGAAAGTGCAGGGGTGGCCCATTTAGGGCCCTCATATGTCAAACCTGTGGAGTAGACTTCGTTCGATCTCCCCTAGGACTTAATGCGCCTTTTTCTATTGTTTAGTTCGTCCAAGGTTGTTTTGATATTTGCCTACGCTTTACACGTTTATCCGCTTGATGTGACTACTTTTTGGTAACGGTTGTTTGTTTGAATATACCATCGTCCGTCCAGATAAACGACACCTTCCGCTAGTGGAGAAATCCTGTTTAAGAACTAGGTCGCGTAATCGGACATCTTAGGTGTTATGATGATGCGGCGCGGCATCAAAAACTACACAGACCCTTAGGTCACGTCAAGTGATAACTAGCAACTTCAGGGGTACACAAAACCTGGTTTGTCTAATTTTGCGCGGGTGCTTTTGTGTGTAGTTACTGAAAATCCAGAAGTGTAATTTTCAACTTCGCAAAGGTAAAATATGAATAGTGTGGTGGTCTGGGTACCCAAAAAGTTACGTTAAAAGGAGTGTGTGGCAAAGAACTAAATATAATTACTCTGAATTGAGTACACAATAATAAAAAGGGTCGTATGGAACAGACTCACTAAGAATTGTTCTCTTTAAAGTAGTTCGTCGTTGGCCCATATCAGTGAATAAATAATAATTCGATCGTGGATGTCCAGGGGTCTTCTTTTCAGGAAGCTTTCACATACAATAAACTCCGAAGAGAGTTTGAAATGTTTTGATACCAGACTTGACACATAAAGCTCGCGAATGACCGTTGTAAGCGCGAGCGAAATGAGAAGAGAAAGTCAGAGCATGTGACCACGCCTGTATTGTATGTAAATTGTACAAATTCGCGTTTTTGTGGTTTTGCGCATTCAAACAAAAAAAACGTTTATGCAGTTGATGAAATACGTAACGTTATAATGAAAGCAAAAGAAAGGTAAAAAACACCACAATAGCTTACTAGTATCACGGTTGCATTCAAGATGAACAGTCCACGCTCACATCAAAGGTCAGTATATTTGACATTTTTTGAGAAGCATCCACGCGAACAAGTCAAAAAAGAGAAATCGAGAGGTTACTTCAAAGTCTCTTCAGTATTTTAGGAATATGTGCATTCATCTCTTAGTAGGTCACTGTGGGTCACGGTCAGTGAAGAATACCAGGTTGTGGACCTCAAACTCTCTTGATACAAGTTACCGCAAGCTGATACCCATGATTCATCAAGTGCTAAGTAATTTTTATGGTGCTTGCATTCAGGCTAATTTCACAAGCGTTTTAACCCTCATGGCTCCATTGGCTTTCACAAAAAACTGCACACTGATATGACTTGTTCGTGGAGATAATTCGTGATCTTCAATGACCCCAGTTTCCGCATTACAATTGTCGCCTCCTAGAAATTTCGGAGAGTTTGTCCTATAAAAACGTTGCACCTGACCAACGGGGAAGCAAAACCGTTATCATAGCTTCTATCCAAATGCAGACAGTATTTATCATTGCTTTATTTCAGGAACGAATGGCATCTAACATGTTAAATATATGCCTTTCCGAAGAAGCTTAATTTGCCTTCAGTGCTGTATTTCTTGGATGCCCGCTCGCAAATTTACTTCTTTTACAATAAAATGATACGGAATCAATTGTTCTTGCCTTTCAATTTACGTTTGTTTATTCAGGGTTGCAGTCTTTGCATTTTGCCTTACGGTATGGCGCTTGAATACACAAACCAAAAGCGTTGAGTAAAACAATTAACTTTGGAAGAGTTCTTAAACCATCTTGAGTAGATTATTTCCGACGGTAGCCAGTGAAACAAGACCAGCTTGACAAAGTAGTACTATGCAATTTCTTGATTACTGACATAGCTAATTTAACGTGTTCGAATATTTCTATTGAACTGTTCTAGATTTGTTCGTATATTAACTGATTATAGCACACACCAAATTTTCTGCATAACCAAAACACTACTGCGCACCTTTACTGTAAATAAAATACATATCATTTTGCCCCCATTTCCTCCTTTCCTAACTGTTTCACTTGTTATATACAGTCATATACGTAGATCGCTAAAGGATAAACGTGCGGCTGCCTAGAGCTGATTTTTCTAATAATATAGGAAACCCCTTTAGGCGTGAATACAGACTTGAAAGATGTAAGTAGCATCTAAGTCCAGTGAAATTTGAAACGGGAAGTTTTATCAAAAAGTGGGAGAGTTTTCATCAGCTTCGTTCGGAAACAAAAGCCCGATGGACACTAATGTAGGTGGTATAAAGCGTATGAATTAAGCAACAGGGTTTTCACCATGTGTAAACCGTTGGCCCCTGTGATGGATTTGGTGGCCAAATTTGCTGAAAGCATCCAATAAAAGTTCATAGTTAATAAGCTGTGAGCTGTTTAAGTAAAGCTGAATATTACGTTTTAGTTAAAATTGCTGAAGTAAGGGTATATGCAGACAAATAATAATGGAGGGGTAAACACGCGTGGAAGTCGACCGCAGAATAACGGTCAACCACCAATGGTAAATAGCTTAGTTATTGGAATGCCTGATTTCCCCGAAAATTATGTAGATCTCAGCATAACGTGACAATTCGCTTGACATGTCAGCGTAGTGAGAATTTTGTAAACACCATTTAGAAAATCTCTCAGATGACAAGACATTATGTGATGATGTAGTGGCAGACAAATTTATGGCAAATTGCCATTCCTATTATAGTAGCCTTGTCCAGGAGGTACTGAAGAGGACAGTATATAATTTTAAATTCGTTTGCGTGGTACTCATAATCAGACAAACCAATGTGGTAATGTTTAGTTTCTCATGTTTCTCATACTAATTCAGGTGTGCTAGTGTATTTTACGGGACTATATGCTCACTCTTTTCACTGGAAAGAATGCAAACCATACCAATAGACCGATTGCCTAATGGTAATTAGACACCTGGTTTCTGAACCATGAGGTTAGTTATTTTTTAATCATTTAGTTGTGTTTATTGATGATGTAGGAGGAAAATATTTTATCACACTTGGAAATATTTGCAGTGGCAAAATTCCGTTGGCTGTGAGCTAATTGTTGTTAATGAGCTAACCCCAAACAGAATACCTGAAAGTGCAAACCATTAGATTACATAACTGGATATCTTTTTCCTCTCATATTTACTACAGTCTACCAAGCGTTTACCAGTTAAGGGACGTATGTGTTTCATACGTAAAATATATGGTTTTGGTGGTTTCCATGATATCACTTGCTATCAAGACTAACTGGTTGAATGCTAAAGGTGCAGATGCCTTGGATAAAATGTGGTGGACGAGCACATTTGATGGTGCTTCTTAGGGCTGCATCAATAAAAATGGCAAGCTAAATGGTGGCATCCATAAGCGTCACATATAGCAGACAGCTTTAAATATTTTGTTGTTTGCTTTACGTTCACCTTAATATCCTGACAGAGTGTAGGGATGGTGTTCCAAATTTTTGTACGGCCAGTAAATAGGTAAACCATTGGATCTATCCGTAAACCATCCAAGATGAGGGTAGTTAAAAGCTCTGCATAACTGATGTTGCAGTTTTGTGAAGGCTACAAGTAAAGTACAATGATTATTAGCAGCCTTACTATAAACTTACCATTGTGCAAACTAAAGTGAGACAAGTATCATAAGAAAGAGAGCTTGGTTGCACTAAGACCCAACACAGATAAGTCGGCATGCATGTTTATACGCATCGCAAGACATTACGGAGCCATTACGTGATATGTTCAGCGTACTCAGTATTTCAAAAGGACTGTAGATAATGTAGTGCTAGGACACTTGATATGGAAATGATACAGAAAGATCTTCTCCTCCTGGTGAGTTCAATCACTCTGTCCGGCGGTAACTGGCAAGTAGATGATTAAACATCACGTAAAGCCTAACCACTTAACTATCACATTTTTCTCAGTGGTACTCTCCAAAATGTGAAATGCACTGCAACTGAAAATATTACTTTACCAGATTGGGTTATCTTGTCACCTTCAACATAACACAATTATAGTCACTCTCATTTGAGCAATTATCTCTTGTCTCGATGCCAGTATTTCGGAAAATATTCAGTATATGAGGAAAGCACTGCACATAAGTGTCATTCTCATCAAGGCTGATCAACAACGCACATCTCTAGTCCAATCAGAATATAAAATGCAGCCGTCGGAGGCATGAACCTGGATGTCTCCCTCTGCTACACCTACGTACAAATTCAAATTTTTAAGTAAGAAATGAAGCTGGCGAGAACTAGGAAACTATGTCCATCTGATGACGTGTGAGAGGAAACATTTTAGTAGTGGACTGTCAAAGAGTTTTTGGTGACTTTATGTAAGCAATGTGGGGCAAAGTAAAACCTCTAATCAGCCACCTCCAATATCTGACGCTTTTTTCGGTGAACCGCATGCCTACTAAAATCATTCTCTTTCTGTTTGTCCGAATGCAGTTTGGGGACGTCAGATAAACCCATCTACAACCATAGACTATACAGGTACATATATTAGATTGGTAGTGGATAGACTGTATTATGCAATTCGGGTTAAGTTAGTTGTGCCAGAAAACCGGGTTGAATGACTGACGTAAAAGCCTCTGCTAGCTGTTTGTTTGACGGTAGTCAGTGAATTCAACTGCACTACACATGAATGGTCCTCAAAAGCCTAACAGAAATGGAAAATTACCTAAGACATAGATATATAACCGTTAGAATTCGAAGGATATTTGTGCTATCGAAGAAACTATAGGACACTTTGAACACTCAGTTATTCTATGAGTGAAAACTAGAGGCTAAGATAGCTCAAAGGCTAACAACGTGAATTTTCCTTAACGCAAGGATATTGGTTATCCGGCGGATATATTGGAAGTGACCAACAGCCATCGTCTTGTAGATTTAAAGTAAAGATGTAGATTGTACTTTCAGGATTTCTTTGGTGAACGGCTAAAATCCAGTGCTATCCCGATTGAAGACCTCTGAGGTTGGCGTGAGGTTCTTGCAAAGAACAACAGTGTAAAATGGAATCTCAGTGATCCGTCAATTTAACAAGTGCCCTCAGTGTAGTGTGGTATTTTTTACCTTTCTATATCTTATCCACAGTATTTAATCTGTGATAGTAGCTGTCCCTTCCAGGTGTGTATAAACGGGACCAAACTACTAATCTATACAAAAACCATAATATACCGCTTGCTACCATGTCCACCAAGGCCAACTTTTAAAGGTATAGTGTAATATATACAACATCAAGAGGATACCGAAATATGATGATCACACAGAAATTTATTGAGATTTAATTGAGATAACGAAATATTTTTGCAGTATGCGTGTGCTTCCCAAATAAAATTGCAAGAAAGCACAGTAAATAACCACTACAGCAATGAGATGTAAGGTGTTGCACAAAAGTGCGTACTTTATTCCTTTTTATCACCATAAATGGTGGCGTGAAAACTATTGCATTCTCTATAGAATGGCAGAAAAAGGAAACAATACAACCGTTTTAATGTATTTGTTGGCTGGGCCACAAAATCCATGTGAAATCTGGTGATTCGTTTAAGTAGTATGCAGTTATTTGGAATTAAACTTCCCATACAAATGAGACTGGTGTTAGTGTGAGATAGATAAAAGCCACAAAGGAGTCTGATGTGAAGGCAAAACCTAAGAATCCACCAACACCCCAAGAATAATTGAAAATTTGTCCTGAACGTTTAAAACGTCCGTGGTGCACCTTACTTGAAAGTTCTGACCGGCTGACTAATCGGTTGACATACAAAAACAGCTACTGTGTATTCATACGAAGCATTGGCAGACAAGTCACATATCTAAAGCAGGAACACCTTAGCCCAATCAGGTGGGGCAATTCAGCTGGGTCCACTTTACGACGAAAGAGTAGCGGTAAAAGTTTCCTTTTAAGTAGGTTATCCGTGGTTTAAATCCAAGCATGATCAAGAACGCCTTTTGCCGATGGACTCTAATAAGAGCAAAACTCTTGTCCAGTGCTTCCCTATCCACTGGTTTGGGGTTATGTGGAAGACTGTTCTAACGAGAATGATAAGAATGTGGACCGCTCAGTCTATCAGTCTTTGTAAAACTGTCAGCTTGGTGTGTAAGTCGCTGCACAACTCATTGTCCCGTTGCGTTACATTGCTCTGCATTCGTTGTACGTTGTGTCACCGAAGTTGGACTCTTACATTAGAGATGCAGCATAAACCAACTGAGTTGAAACTGAGAAAAATTGGCTGGAAAATCGATAGACGATAGACCACAGCATTGCCTCATTGTCACTGTATTTGATTGCGTCTCCCATGTCAATTCCATCAATCCTTGTAAATTTGAGAATTTTTTTAAATTTGATGGCCTTCATCTACCACTTTGCGCTCGTTTTCAGCCGATTTGTCTGATCCTTTGGTTCCCACGTTTTTTTCGCTGCAAAAAACTCCTAATTTCCATCGGTCTCTGTCCACAAAATCACCAAACTTGCCGCATAGCCAGTTAACCACATGCTACATTGGATGGGCGTACGTTACGTGAACAGAGTACGGTGCATTTGCAAGGCCAATCGGCTGAATTGAAAGGCAACTTTCCTTGTTGATCATGTCACACGTCTTTGTAAAATACCATCATTTTACGCAAGTCGCCTACGGTTCAGCGTAACTCGTCTTTCACACTACTGAAACTAGTGCACAACAGCTCCTCTCGTTTTGAGAAGAAAATTACCTGATCGGTCCGAGTTTTACTCACGAACGGTTGTGGAACATGCTTCCTCGCAAAGCCTATCTGTCGACAGTTGAGCTATCTGGTCACTGGACACCGACTGGCTCGGTCACGCATAGAGTCCACATTGCAGTAAATCTAACTCGAACTCGGATTCTTAGTTTACCAATGCTCGACTCTCATCAGTACTACTGCTTGACACTTCCACTACTTGCTCTTAACCTACCTTCATTCCAGAATTATCCATCATACACGATCAGACTTCCTGTTCTTCTGGTTCTATTCAACCATATCCGGTTCAAGAAGGATTACACAACCAGAATTCATAGTTGCTTGGTCCAGACGATGACTGCGCAAACAAGCACTGGGGTGTGTGTTTATTGTAAACGGAATATGAACCACATGATTGTAGTAGATGGCTCGAAACTACGAAGACAATCTGTCATGAGCCGTGCAAGCTGGGATAAATTTCTCTCGTTAATGATGTACTAAGGGAGTATTAGCATTTGCTGTATGATCTCTCATCGCATCATAATCTTCTAATGTGTGGTTGGTAAATCTGCGTTCCGAACGGCGATATTCCTCTACTTTGAACATGAAACTACAGCCCTTCACATAACGCATAAGTACTGAGTGCTCCGAGCATATGAAGACAGGCAAAAGTATATCAACGCACGCGGATCAGCTTCCGGTAAAGTGAGGCAAGAAGTTTGTCACGTTTATGTGATGGTTTACGTTGTGCTTCAATTAATAAAGTCAAACCTTTTGAACTTCCGGATGGTTTAATCAAGACACAGCCTTTGAAGTTGGTCTCCCCGTAAATTCCAGTGATTCTTGGGTAGTGAAAAGTTTTCATCATAACTTGACCGTCTTTATGTAGCTTTGCCTTATAAAGCTGGCGGTTTTACTCAAAAAGAACGTGATGCTTGGTTTGACCTATTATCGGCGATATTTGACATTATTTCCTTTGAAAATTTGCTCTAAACTAGATCATATCCATTAGTACCTCTCTGAAACTCAAGTAGGCTCCACAAGACTCAGAAGACGGAAGTACGTGGCTGGACCCAGAAATGCTCGCTTGCGCAGCTTCTAAAACTATAAGTAGAAGACATTTACAAAACATTCGGAATTTTTTCATCATAGTTGGTATAAGGTTACGTCCCATGAATCGGGTGTTGGTTGCTCGGCATAAGGCACTGAAATTTTTGGATCAATAGAATCCTGTCATTGACATGGAACTATCATTCAGTCAAATGTTCTGTTGTATCAATTATCCTTTAACATCCACTGCTTTCTGCCCAAAGTTTTCCCTCTTTGCTAACCTTGATTAATTTCTGTTCTAGCATGCACAGTCGGAAGCTGAAAACTATGACAGTTGCTAGCCGCGTGCAAGTGTGTACTACTCATGTTAGGAAAAACCGGGGTGAAGGTTCAACTGAGTTGGCCTCCCAAGAAACATTCAGAATCACTCGTGTACGTTAGACTGAGTTCATTTCCCTCACTCGCGACTTTTGTGCAGTCTTCCAAAAAGTGGTACCCCAGTTAAAAAAAGGTGCCGTAGAAAAAACAAGATCTACGTAAATGTGGTTATCTTTTATTTGTAGTGGTTTCTACTCGAATCTCATCACTGAAGCTGGGCTTTGTGTGGTTGTTCTAGAAAATACCAATCTTTTTAGTTTATAATCGGAAGAATTTGTCTATTTTGACTAGGACTATCAACACTTTAGGAGTACCGAACAGTTTTCCATCTGCGAATCCTGGGTTACACTGTACATTGCTTGGGAGGGACTGCAGATGCCAAGGCCCTGCTTTCTAAAATATTATTGACTACTTGAAATCTTATAAGTAGGCACAGTGGATTGGTGATTAAACGGTCGATTGTGGTGAAGTTGAGGACGACTATGCCGCATCCGGCATCTGCGTGTGACATGAACGAATCGGTGTAATCAGTACTAAATTATACAAAGTATTGGGGGCGCTTCTATTTTGATCTCACTACTCCAGGTTTCTGGAGTACTGCAGAATAGCCTTTGTAGAGATCATGAATTAGTTTCTTTTGAGAAACTGGTCGCAGAAAATTATGCAGTGACAGTCCTCCAACAAGTTAGACGACCTACAAAGGAGAACTTAATTATGGTGGTTTAACGGCATTTTCTATCGTTATCACATAACCTGCACGCTAAGTCTGGCGTCCAGTATCCACAAAACAATGAATAAATCAACAGGAAAGCTCACACCAACTAGTTCTCTGACACAGACGCAGTGATCTCAATGTCTCTCTCATGTCCAACAGGAAAAAGGAGTCGTTTGGAGATGTAGCTCATAACAAGGCCCTACAGTTGATCGTAGAATTTGCTGCTTTCTTCGTTTGAGTGTGGCATTGTAAGGATGTGACGAACCCTGTCCTTGACAGCCGGAATCGGATGGTCATCACTTTCGAGTAGGTGCAGTCTCTGTGATCTGCAACTACGAATCAGACACCGCGTCCAACTCCCCTTTTTTTGTTGTTCTACCCTAATGGAAGATATAATCAGATCCAGCCTTCTGTAACTTTTCTTAATCAACCAGCCGGTTCTCATTGAGTTCAGTGTGGTCTATCCTGTAGCGTTCTTTTGCAACAAAAGCAGTTCATCTTTCAGGCCCGTCTCCTCCGTCCTTATTAAGGAGTCCTCACGCTCCAGGTTGCAAGACTTTTTTTCCCGTCTTCACAGTCTGTCATGCGGGAATGTGGAGCTTTTGAACTGCTGAGCCTGGTGAAAGGAGCTTACTTGACTTTGAAGGCAGTGTTGCGTGACCTGGCCCACAGGCGCAGGGAGTAAGACATGAAAGTCTGACTCTTTATGCCACTGTGCACAGTAGGTGTCTTCTGAGCACCTCAAATATCCGAATAAAAAATCGAACTTCAGTTACTGGGACTCTGTTTTAGATATGAACGTCTTTAGAATGTTCACCTATGGCTGGAAACGATCTGTCTGTTAAATAAGCATAGTAATAACAGTATGCCATTACCTTGAGAAGACCAAGTTGAATAGTTGGTAGCCAAAATTTAAAGTTATGAGAATATCGTAGGCATTCTTTCATGACAAAATAGCGCCTACTCTGGGAAAATGTAATGCAGGTCATGATCGCTTGAACACTGATAGAGCAAAGTGGTTAGTACCACAGTGAATTTTTCGGTTTCAAGTTTTGAATGTTTGTTTACATTCGGGAAGCTTGTATACATGGAGATGACATCAAAAGTAACAACAGCCTCGTCTGTCCCCCCCCCCCAACTTTGTTGGCAATGTCGCAAAAAAAAATTCCAACGAATGTTGTTTAGTTCTTCATCAGTGTTTTCTTAACTTGAGTAGCCCATAGACTGGAGAACTTACGCTGTCCGCTATGTAGGCGTCTGTCCTGTGAATCTTCAGCAGCCGTGATTAGATTGCACTTTTTGCCTTGCTCCAGATGCTTTATCAGGATTCCTATACACCCATCCATTTTGACCTTATTCCCATTCATTATCGATTTGGTCGTGCATCTGTTAAGTTGACTGTAAAGCCCATCAACTGAGTGTGTTTTGGCATTCTGCAGATGTTCACTCTTATTCATGACGACGGGAGCCTTAAAGCTTACCACCTTTGTAGTCACTATGTTATGCACATAGTATGAAGCTCTTCGCCCTGTTGGCGAACTCTTTGGAGCTCCACGCTTTTGGAAATTCAGGACCCTGCTCCGCTAAAGGCGCAGTTTCTCTGCCTCCATAGTAAGAACTTTGTAGAACACAGACTCAAAATTAGGAGAAATGTCTTTCGCTATTTTACTTATTGTAAAATTTCACCTCTTCTCTAACAGAAAACCTTATCCTTCGTCGGTTTGCTCAAGTTACTAAACTACAAACTTGTATAAGGACTATGTTCTCCCTGCTGGTTTACTAGGACACACTCGTAGAAAGTAACTTATCGAACTTGCAAGCTTGTCTAGCTGTGAACGTTTGACCTTGGATCGAATTCACTTCCCTCGATCTGACGTTAGTTTATTCGGAATCTGTGGCTGAAAGCGTGGTCTGAAGACTGTAACCAAGTTGAGATACGTGGGAGCAGATACCAGATAAACGCTGAACCATTAAGTGAATCCTCTTACTAAGGAATGAGTTAGCCATTGGGTGCCCTTCAGGCAGAACTGAGAGACGTAACAAGTGAATAGACTACTGGGGATGTGGACATCATGTTTTGATTCGATTACCCTGTGTTTAGTACGTGGTGGTTTTCCAAGTTTGCATCAGGTCTCGTCAGCCGAGCTCGATAATTTCCGAACACATGATCTATAGCTACCCATTGATCAGTCTATCGACTGTTTTTCCAATCATTCTTCTCTATCAGTTCCAAACTTTCCCAGTTGTGCTGGAATGAAGGTACCGTCTTACAACATTGTTAAGTTTATACAGGCGTTAGCAGACATGATTGGCGCTGGTCAGTATCATGAAACCGTGTCTCCTACTCCTGTTACACACAGACCTAACGGCACTGATGGATTAGTGAGAAACCCAAGAGCTCAACTTTCACGATGAATTACACGTCCATCATCCAGCTTCCAGAGCAAGCAAACTTTGCTCTCCCTTGCCATGGTTCTACTTATAAGGTAAGTAAAGGCTCCTCCAAAGATTTGACGGAGTCTCCCGTCAAAGCCATCTTATTTCAAATGAGAACCTGTCACCATAAAACTCCGTTCTGTTCACTAGGAATTATCACATAATTGGAAAACTTTTTTCTACTATGGCGACTATATTAGGCATTCTTGAGGAGCGACAGAACTCCCGTAATAAGAATGGTGTTTCAACTGAATAACTTCGCCCGCTTCTTGGAAGCACCCTTTTTTCAAGTACTCTGTTAAGAGCGGGAGAGTTAGTTTTGCCAGTTTTATTTGCAGCACCTTCCTCTCAAATAGGAAAATTCTTACTGGAAGAATTAGGTAGTCAGAGGCAAACGTATGGGTTATGAACTAGCCCATTCAATTCGTCCATGACCAAAGTGTGTCCAAAGAATTGAGACCTAATCAACTCCACTTAGTTCATCAGATATAGAGCACAAAAGGAAGCAGTTGAGCCCTTTGATACTTGTCACTTCTCTACGATTTTCTTCACTTTCTGACTTCTCGACAGCGTCACCAAGCAGGGACGGCATTAAGTAAGTCGTTTAGTGGAACCATGACATGGTTTGCAAATGCAGGGGCATCAAGAATGAACCTTCAAT
Source organism: Opisthorchis felineus (assembly GCA_004794785.1). NCBI lineage: Eukaryota > Metazoa > Platyhelminthes > Trematoda > Opisthorchiida > Opisthorchiidae > Opisthorchis > Opisthorchis felineus. The sequence continues at coordinate 240,846 of SJOL01006699.1, forward strand.
CGCTATTCAGGTCAAGACTTCATTATTATCACCTGTTTACGCGCTGCTCTGAACGTCTCCTCCTGTCATAAATCTGAGGTGCTTCGAGACTTCCTGGACCTCAGGTAAAGAGTCGCATGCGGAAACTGATGTATCTAGATGCTGTTTAAAATTAAAGCCAGTCAGCTGAATGCCACGCGTATTAGCAGCCCCCTATCTCCCGCAGACATCCTTTTGTAGATACCTGCCAGATGGTATCTTTGCAACACACCCTGGGGGTTGCCCAAGTGCCCGACGATACTGATCGTTTTGTAGCAGCCCTTTTGCATCACTTCGTAAAGTCGACTGACATTCATAGCTTAAAGCAGCCTTATCTAATCTCAGAATCGACGTTTTGTGTCCGCAGATGACCCGAAGATCGTACTAACTCATCCGTTTCCCTTAAAACAGGTGCATAGATTGGCTTGGGAACAAACGAATCCAGTGACCAGATCGTTCGTCACAGGAAAGATCATTCTGCTTTTCAAGAAGACTATTTCGGATGGGGTGATTGTAGCGTACTGGGAAAGTTACAAGACCACTGGCAGGTTACTAGTCGTTTGATAAGTCTGTAGGACACGGTTGTTTCCATGTGAGGACCTGCTTTATCTAGCAGGTCCAATGAACACAGCCCGTTTTGAACGAAAATCAATCGGACATAAAGTTGAGGATTCCAAATTACCCACGTCCATGAAATGGCATCCGGCTAGATTGTTTGGTGTTTAGTGGCTGTCTCAACTCCTAGGAACTGACCGGGGCAAAGAGGCCTTCCAAGGGTGTCTTTTTCCCAGAACACGATGGCTATTTTCAAACAGCTGCGGGCAAGTGATGTGCGACTTTTGAGCTTTCGGCTTCAATAGTCACCGTTCGTATATGTTGCGCGTTATTTCGTGACAAATTCAGATCGAATGACGAATCAGTAATGTTATTCATTGGACAGTGTATGCTACTCTGTCGGTGATAGATCTCTCTGATTGATAGGTCGTCTTTTTCCAATTTTTCTGTGTGAAACATACAGCAGATGTGGAACTGCGTGGGGAGGCCAGAGGACACAAATTTTTTTTATTGATGATCGTGAATGACAGAACAAGTGACATACCACAGAAAATTGGAAAGTTTTGGTTGCCAGGAGACATTGTACTGTTGAGGATACCTGGCAAGTGAACGAAAGCGGTTAGTCACAGCAGGTGACACTACGTTTGTACAGCAACCACTTATGTCGTTTCTCATGGGTAAAATGTAATCATACTGCCTTACCAAGAATGCGGCATATGATGCTTACCACTTTGGTCCCACGAACAGGTCCCCTGGGGGTATCCCCATTCGACCAATACAAACGACTGCTTCCGAGCTTGGGGATGGCTGTGCGATAGTGGAAGTGACATGTTTGGAGCAAGAACTTATAAGCTAGGGATAAACGTTGTGGGTCTGGAATATGAAGACTTGTAAAAAAGGTAAGACTACACTCCTTTGATTCACTTGTTGGGGACGACACTGAATACATTACGTTATGGAAGAAATAAAACTAATCAAAACTGGATTAGCTGCATGCTAATTCAGTGAGAAAATCCGTTCCACCTTATGGACACGATTTCAGACAAACACTCAACTACTGCGTCCTTCCGAAGTGAGTCTTGTAGGGATGGGAAGAGTTACCATAGGAAAGCAAGGAGCTCAAGATGACGAATCTGACCGGTTTTAGTGTGCAGAAGTCCAACAAGGAGCTGGTACACCAGTGACGTCTCGTCTGCGAGTGAGGACATCTTCTGCATCTTCATGAGAATACATCGCTGGCTTTTGGACGTCTGTTCGATGACCTGTAGACCTGAGCTATCCTGGATACCACTAAGTAAAAGTCGTGTATTACGAATGTCTCCTGAAGCAGGCATCAAACCAAAATGAGTCATACACAAGGAGGAGAGAATGTTGAACACTGTAGTTTTAACTGTGAGTTATTGGTTTCCTCTTTTTACTAACTCAGTATGGAAAGTACGGAACACCAAAAACACTCTGGATGACTTTGTTGACCCACCACTACTAAACAAGATCCCACCCAGGGACAATGCAGAGCAGTTACCATTCACCAAAAGTATTCCAGTAGGCGGGAATCTGGAGGAATCCAGGAGGCCCAGCGACCAATACTGTTTACACCAGTTTGAAGTGTGACCTGTTACATGAGCAATTACATCTCAGAATTCAGTGACCAGGGTCTCGCCGTTTTTTCATTAGCCTATGCCATGCGAACCAAGTGAATTATATTCAGTCCACCCAATTTTCCCATAGGAATTCGCCGCATCCTGACCACCTGTATCACATGACCTTTGTTCTGCTAGTAAAAAGTGCACAATCAAATGCTTGTTATCGTAAGTTTAGGCATAATGTACTTGAACGCGGAACTCACAGTATCGCACTTCAGTGTTTGTACAGTTTTCACCTCGATACAGATCACACCATCCAGTCCACTATCGATTCATAGACAGGTCCCTACCAAATATAGAAACATCCCTCCTAAGAACATTAAGCTGCATTTCAGCACGTCGGGTTAGCCGATTAGCTGAACAACCAGCCAGAGTGATGAAAAGTTTTTGGTTGTGCCCAATCTAAAACGACTGGGATTTAAGCGGAACCATGGAACACTGACTGAGTTTGGTTCACTAATTCGTGCTGATATAGATAACCGAATTAACCACAATGAAAAGCCGTCGGTTTTTTTTTGCAAAATAAAGATTGCGTCCGTAACCTGAGAAGGAGGAATTGATTGTATGAAAGAGGTGTGTAGAACGACTGCTTCCTGTGTTGTCCTTGAATCGATGGCATTTTTTCTCGACGACAGTCTGTTGCCCCAGTTCACGGTCTGGTGCGATGTCTGAAAAAAAGTGAAAATGAGGACAACCAGGGTCAGTCAGTCAGTCGGTGCATCTATCAGTCAGTCAATGAGTCCAACAGACAAAGAATATGGGGCAGTCCTGTTTGTTTATCTCACTATCCGAAAACCACCGCAGCTAACAAAGTTCATATCATTTAAATGAACAGGGTGTTGTGACGGACAACACGAACGATCCCTTTGATTGATATGTTGTCTTCATAACCTAGAGGATTTCGCACAATCATATGAAAAGGGTATTGGTATGCTCAACTGAAATTCGGGTACACCAGTAACTTGGGAAGGAGAACAAATGTAGGAACCCGTAAGTAGGTTCCATTTGGAGAGAACAACCTTCGTCAGTACAACAAAGTGACAGTCATGTTAGATTTGGGTTGGAGGTGACGGCTTTGGAAGAACCATATTTAACTGCTAACAGGTTCGTCTGGGTATCACCGAAGCGCAAGGCCCCTTCCAAAGTAGCACAGAAAGAGTCGGTCACGTGGACTTTGTGTATCATAGCGAAAGTAGGGATGCACTAGAAAGCACAGACTCAATAACACCTGTCCTCACTAATGACATCCGAACTGTCAGACCGATCCGGCAGCGTCATTCTAATCACGGCAACAGAAAGCGATGCACTTGTGAAATCAACCGCAGGTGTGCCGGGTACAAATTTGGTGAAACCAGGAACATTCTAGCATCGTCTGGAATGTTCATTGAACACTGTATCACTCCATCGCTGAAGACTGCAGTGATCAAATACCCCGCGTCTCTGAATACTGTCAACTCAAAGGGGCCAATTTAACATGCAAATGTAGGTACCGACCAGACGACCACTGTGTATCCACGACGACCTATAAAAGAGCTGATTTCCGAACCTCTACAGGGGGTGTTGTTCAACGGCACTAATTGTCTTCTAGTTTTTTCATACCGGCGGCTGATCTCTTCTCCATCCTGACCAGCCGACAGAACTAATGACCCCAACTATTTGAAGAAACTAACTTGGGTGGTTTGTCTGCGATTGACATAGATCGGTCTGGTTTGTACAACCAGGTCTACACTGAAAAACCTACTATTTATATTGAGTTCTGTTCTAACAACTGATGCCTATTTACCGATTTGATTGCGCGACGTCTGCGTTTCAGCTGGGAAAAGGGGGCAGCGCTCTATAGATCTCTGAGTCATATAGCGGAGCTGAATTGAATACACAGTTAATCAAATGGGGCGTTACGTTGTCCAATAAACCACAAAACAAGCAGCTTTGGTACGATCAACAACTTTGCCGTGCGTCAGTTTCCAGTGCGGTTGCCTCTTTAGCACGTACGCAGACGCGGGATTTCGTTCTTAGTTAGTGGGCTGTGATAACAAACAGCAGCTTCCCCGACATACCAGGATGGTCTAGAGGCAAAACCTATGGACCGTTTGGAACCCTTCTCAAAAATCTCAGAACCAGACTGTCTTTGGTTGCTGCTAAAGCCTACAGAGTTGTCTCAAATATGATCAACACAACCTAAGCTCCAGAAGCGTTCACGATAGTTTGGACTGTTTTTAGTATCTTCCCACAGTCCTCTGCGGCGTAGGAATAAAATTAGCAAAATGTCTGGTTTCGGCATCATCAGATTGATTTTCTGGCGCTTTTAACATACTTTCTTTTCATTATTCCTGGCTACAGGAAACATTACCGGGATGTTTTCGCCATTCGCTGGAGTTTCAGTGTCCACATCAGACGACAGAGTTTACGAAGGGGTCCAAAGACCGACGGATGACCGGCCTTGAAAACGTCATCTTCAGCAGGGTCATTTGTATCGTTTTAGCGGCGTAGACAGTTTCATTAATTCTCTCCCACTCACGTCCAGCAGTCCACGACCTACGGCAGTAACAACTGGTGGGTGACTGTGAACAGAATGGCAACGGGTTCTGCACACCTTGTAGGCTTTTTCTAATGAACCAGTATCAGCTCAGCGTGGACACTATGGAGCATGAAATGTCGAATGTAGTTTTAAACCAAACCTAGATGGATTGGGCAAAACAGCCTCGACAATGCGCTAGCATGTAAAGAGGCTGCCCTAATAGCAAACATTTTTACCAATGGTTTATACACTCTGTCCTTGCATTGTGGGTGGCCTGGCACCAAAGACCACGAGAGTTAGGCGCGTTAAAAAGTGTATCTGGGTAACTGGTGTGGCTAACCCAATAGTCCTCATAGAATTCCAACCACTGCTAAGCTTGACACCATCATGGCAGCACTGTGCCCTGTAGCTTTGAGTTCAGTCCAACACATTGGTCTTGAATCTGAATATATGATGGGAAGTTATCTGGTTACCACGTTTTGTTTTTCAAGCAGGGCAACCGTCGGGAGTTCTAATGGTAGCATTTCACACTGAGAGCTAGATGGAACTTCATTTTTTTCTCTGGCCAGATTGTTATCTGACATACACTTGCTTACTGCCTCTGCCTCACGATAGAACCTCCAGCATTCTATCAAGGAGACCCACAGTGTAGAGATCGCAATGCGATCGATTTGAGGTGTAATGTGACCGTCTTTCGAATATCACTTAAGTAAAGGCATCTTTGAACGCTTATCTTGGCAGTTGTTGGTCCTAGTTCGTCGAGTTGAACTAGTAAAATTGACCATCAGCTGCACTATTTTATGCATCCAGCTTGCGGTTCGACTTGCCACTAGTTGCAAATATTCGAGCACAACGTCTTTGATGAAATTATCCGAGGATGGAGTGTGACCATGTACAATTTTATGGTCAGTACCACCGGTGATCATATATATTGCACTGTTGTAGTCCTTGCCCTAATCGGCCCCAGTATAAGAGAGCCTAATGGGCACAATTTTTCAGGACAGGTGTCATTGCGATGGAGTTAAACAAAAAGCTCTCTACGTGTGTCAAATCCTGAAAGACGTGATTCAGAAAAATAGGTTACAGAGGTTTCATAATTGCGGAGACATCGCGTTGGGGATGTTTTGGCTTTCAAAGTCTGAAAAGGTACGGGAATCCAATATTCTGAGCCTGAAGGTGTCAGTTTGCTCATCTTTCCCCTTACCACTGAGCTTACGCCGGGCGCGTTGCTCCCCGGGGACGCTGCAGTACAAACGAATGTGTGGAAGGAATCGTGAGCCCCAGACATATTCAAGACCTGTGTTGGATGTTTTTATTCCATTATTGTCCCCCGTTGCCGCACAGCTTTTGTTCGAAGGCCCTTGCACAACCTTTAAACAGCCAACTCCAAAGACCGTGAAACGGACCTATATTGAATCTAAATGCTCTTATCCGCCGAAGCTATCTTAAGGTGCCTGCCGTTGTCCACCCACGACAGTGCCGGGACAATGGAAAGTCACTACCGTCGAATGTCATCTGTGAAGCATTTGTGTTGGTCTTAGCTAACAGGTTTGTTCACTAATAACTGAGGAGAGTGAAAGGGATAGCTCTAGACTCTATCGTGTAAATTCGAAAGCGATGAAAAACCGGTGCCAGACGCACGCCTACATAGAGTGCATTTACTACCCTTATAGGATGTTGGTATCACTTCTAGCGCACAGGCAAAGTGTCCGGTGCTTACAGTGAAGGTGTACAAGAGCATAATTGGGTAAAATACAGCTAACACTTCCGCAAACTGGGCATTGCGGCGTCCACTCACGGCGCAACCGGAAGAAGTACGTTTATTTTGCTGGAATACAGTTGGGTCTCACACTTACACCAAATTACTCTGCATATGAGTTTATTTTGTGAAAATGCATGCAATTTTTGTGTTACATTGCCCATTTGGAATACGGTATTAAGAAGATACGGTGCACTAAGTCTCGCCCCACAACTTAACGGGTGAAACATTCGTTTGGGACAATTCCACGACTATGCAAACCATGTGCATGACGCTGGTGAACAGTCAGTCTGCTGTTTCAAGTCAAACACAGATAAACTGAAAATTGTGAAGCTAACCGATGAGGCATTGTGGGACGGCTCATTGTGCGGATACTGAAAAAAAACTACTGAAAAACTGATAAACTACTGATAAACTACTTCGTTTTGGCAGCTCTGGTGGGAAACTTTCCTAACTTCCAAATCATACCAGTGAAAGGATCAACTAAGGTGCCATGCAGTTAGTCCGAATAGATAATTCGTCGTTTAGTGAAGTAAATCATGCTGCCAGAAAATTGTAAATGCTCAAATATCCCAACAAACCCGTGAATTATGGTAATTATAAAGTCTGGCGAATTCTCCATCATCATTGGATGAAACGTTCTTTATTTATCCCCGATACCCAATGGGTATTCGGTGTATTCGAGCTGAACTTCCCTTTTAAAGCTGGAAAAATCAATCAACTTTCACTCAACTACATTAATGGAAATATCAAGTAAAAACAGGCTGGTGTGGCTGATTCTTTGGACGCTGAATAGCTTCCAGTAACTGAATTAGTGTGTATTTGAGTGTATTTCATGAATTTCGTACAATTTGGGTTCAGGCAGGACATATAAGGTTGACGGAAACTCAGGTATTCCGACCACATGGTGAGCCTCAAGAAGGGCGAAACTGGTCGTGACCTGTCGAATAGCTTTCAGCAACCTTACGGGTAGTGTTCATTGAGAAAATATACTGCGATATCTCGAAGTGAAACAAGGAGCGTCCTCTGCGCAGCAGATTCGCTTGAGAACTAACATAAACGAGAGATTCAGTAAGGATTCACTGGAGTATCCCGTTAAGACCGAATTGGTGTGCAAATAAGTGTATTTTGTAAAAACTATCAAACCGTATAAGGTGAGTGAAATTGGATCATGTACGTCACGGTTTCGATCACAGTCCACAGCGGTAGCCGAAACACCATTTTGGCAGTGCGATAACTTACTGACAGGATGAACACTTCGAATTCCTTTTTGTTCGGAAAGCAAATTACAACTTGTGGATAACGTTTAAGAGTGCTTAACTTACTGCATCATCCATAAAGAGGCGTTGATCAGACAGCTAGAGCATCACTTTAACTTGTGAGCATAGGCTTTGCTACTACTGATTTAGAAGACTGGCCAAAATCCAGTAAAATTCAAGCATCTGTTACACTCTGTTTGGGACACGGAGTTCAGCCAATATGCTCTCCTAGTTGAACCTAAAGTTTGCTGAGGTTGCATGAAACCCTCGGCCGGTGCCTGCTCAGCATGAAAGAAATATTTAGTCACAAGGATTTCTATTTAGTTTGAATAGCTTCCTCAACGGGGATGGCTGCGCGATTTCCGATTCATTGATTCCAATTTGTCCGCTATGGCGATCAGACCATGTGGCGTTGATCCCCTCCAAAGTCACTGAGCAATTACTTCATCATGTTTCCTAAACACTTGAGACTAGCACATACATTTCAAAGGGGTAAAAATTGTGAGGTTTATAAAATTTTCAAGATGTACGATTGGCTGCACACACCTGATGATACTGTTCAGAAGAAGTGTGTTGTTCTACGAAGCTAGCTACGATTAAAAGTACACAGACGAACGTTAGTCAGAATTATACAAAACGGACTTGCACTATTCGCGAATAACTTCCATGTGGTTTTTCATTGCACTAAACTGTGAATCTATCTCATAACCACGTGATCTAGCATCGAGATGGGTCAGAAGCACTGCCCTAGTTACTTGCTGCTCATTGGTCAGGCAGTCACGTGGCCAGCCGTAACTGATCCGCTGACGTTCGCGAAGTCACATGACTTGCCCCAGTTAATGGACACACTGACGACTTGCGCGAATACCGTAGATGCAGAAAGTCCCCGTTTTTTAAAAAAGAAATCGGTGTGCGTAAACCAAACGCGCATTGTGCAAACTTCCGTAAATTATCCACATTAATCAGCAAACTATTCCAGTGGGTTTATTTACACGTCGACACATCCTCATGAGTCCATAAACAAGGTCAGCTGACCACCGCAGGTCCATCGTGGTAAGCTACGCTGAAGCACGGCCGAGTGATAGTCGATGTTCTCTGGGTTGTATGACAGCTGTGTGCAGGTTTGAGAAGCCTATACTACTCTCAAACGTCTCCACCACTCTGCTGGTCGGACAGTTGGTGCGACACGAGCGATACGTCCATAGCTCACGCCACCTACGACAATGAACAAGCTCCACCGTCCACTGCCCAGAATAAGTCGATTCACCTGGTGCTGGACCGACGAATGCATACAGTGCTGGGGTACAGTGAGTGCGGTTACAACGCAAGTGAGACTGGGCGTTGATTTAACAGAGGTACCACAGGCATGCGGCCCGTAAATGACAGACATGTTCAGAAAATCATGGCGGAACGTCGGCGCAGTGGTGGTGTAGAGGAAGAGAAGAGAACAAGCAGGCCAAGAAGTCTCACTGAGGATTTTTCTTTCCATCAAGTCATCCAAGAATTGGATGCAAACTCTACAGGTGGAGTGAGCAGCATTTCGCAGAATTGCAACACCTAAGTGTATGCAGTGCATTAAATGATAAACGAGCACCGAACTGGGGGGCTTGGGGGACTGCGAGTTCAGAAATTGCACCGAGATTATTTAGAGAACCAACAGACTTTCTTCAGTTGTTTTTTAGACCAGAGAAATGCGTTTTTTACTCCGTTGATCAACGAGACCATTTTTCATCTCAGTGACAAAATCTACGACACTTGGTACCGGGCCAGATACAAGTCACGTCGCGGCAGGCATTATGCTAAGGTGATGGTTTGAGCCGGCATTCTTGGAACAAAAATCATCAGACCGCTTTGATTCCAAATAACATGAATAGCGAGTGCTGTATTTTGCGTTTACTCTCTGTTCGTTGTAGTCTCATCATACAAAAATGGTGCAAAACCATGCAGTTCCACAGCTATAGGAGCTTAATGCACTCAGTGGTGTTTTGAGTTCAACGGCATGGCTCTCCGCCATATTACGCCCAGGGTGTACACGAACAACCCAGTGGAGCATTTTGGTGTAGGTCATTCCACCGAAGAGGGTCGCTTTACTGGCCAATCTGGTCGCAAGTCCAGTGCGTGCTTGACTTCTTATTTTGGGGATACATGAAGCCGCGTGTCTACAAGGATAGAAGAAGAGATCCTCAAGAGTTTCAAGCGATTAGCGTGAAGAAACGTAAAAATGTAACCCAGGGGACTCCATAGAAAATGATGGCCAGGTATTCTAGACTGACACTACTGAGTAGAAGTGTACTTCACTGACCTGTACATTCTAGCTCATTCTTTATCACAACAGCAAGATGTCTTTTTGCGAAGCCAGTTTTCATGTTAAGCAGTCCAAAGAACTCGTGATTTGACAAACTGAGATACTTTTTATACCACTCTCAATGACGCCAGATGAAGTCTGACCTGATTCCTAGTAGTGAAAAGGAGTTTCGAGCCTTTTCCCGGTCAATAATTGTAGCAGCTGAGTGACCCATCAGTTGATAATTACATGCTTCACAGTAGTGGCACAACACCCAAGCAACATTTAGCGAGGTGCTTACGTTCAAACGGGGATCTATCTTCGTATCTACACTAGGTGAAGAAATTGGTCAAAGCTGGAACAAGACGTTTCTGTAGGTCTATTCGAGAAATTCTTGTGGACTTATCCAACTTCTTTCTAACTATTATTTCTCCGAGAAAGCCAAGCAATTTGCCTAAAAGCCCAAATGAGGGTCGTTTTGACCTTAAGATCACCAGTCATAGTCACTAGGCTAAAACGCTCTTTATTTTATCATATAAGACCAGACAGCCAACTACATGCAGGTCTCCGCCTATGCGACGACTGTTGACGGGCGAATACGTATAAAATGTCAGTAGATCACGAATAAATTACGTAAAATACCTGTGACACTGGTGTTGAATTCGACTCCGAGACAACCGGTGCACTCAGTCGAAAAGGCTGCATTGACAAATACCTGTTCGGGGAAACTATACGGCTGACTGTACCAAAAAAAAGTATGTCGGATATTTCGACAAATACGCTCATTTGCACATCGATTTGGTTTTGACGGGAGACTCATCTGGAACTCAGCTGAATCTCTCGTTTATGATGTCGAATATTTGTCCACACACCTCTGAAAAAAAATTGCACAGTTCATTGAATAGCGTGTAAATACAAATGATGCCACGTAAAACAGGTAAACCATAAAAAAATTCATTTGTGAATTCGGCTGCTGCTTGTTCTCTTTTGTGTTCGCACACCACTCAAATAGTAGACCAAGACATTTGGGCCTCTCTGCTTGCAGTTCTTGTTACCACTCAACATCACTTTTTTCCATTCGCGATTCTTGCACTCTTGTTAGCTAGGGGCCTTTTCGTGTTCGTGTGCTTCAAATCCGGATGATCTCGGAGTACACGGTCACGAAAACAGTCAAGTAAGTTGAGTTGCAGTGTATCTGGTGCTAATCCTAACGTCCTTGTAAGCCTAGGCGAATAGGAGTAGGATCCGTCCATCGGTTGCAACAAACTAATGTTGTTCTAATATCTGCACACGCAGTTTGTCAATTATCAATCAACCTCCCCAGGCCTGTACACAGCTACTACTCAGTTAAGACTACTTTCGCTGCAAGTCGACCGAAAGTGAGGCGGGTACAGCCATTGCGGGCCTGTCGCAATTAAGTGACCTTGTTTATGGTCTTGTGAGAGTGTGCGTGGAATAATCCGTCTCAATATAATGCTCGGGTTCTTCATAGGTGCGCACTGTAGCGGTTGGTCGCGTACGCCGCTGGTTTTTTTGCAAAAAAAGCAGCAGGCTTTCGGGATCTGTGGCAGTCCGTCTGGTTGCCGTATCTCTCCCAGGGTCGAAGTTAACAGATGCTGGAAACCCTACCCTCCTTGATCACGACCGACGTAGACTGTATCAGAAAAGAGTTGGATCTCCGTCACATTGTTTTATGGGCTCAATAAACACCGAACGAACCTAATCAATCTGTCTGCATTGCATTGTCTCACTGATATTTTAAGTGATACCGGAGGAAATGCAATTGTCTTCACATCTTCAAAGTAAAGCCGGTTTTGGACCCTCTTTGCAGCTCAAATGACTCGCTGAAGTTTGGATATATTAATGATTACGACCACAGCGATAGCACCAATATGGAAATCACTGACAAATCCTACTTAATGTCATGTAGTTAGTGGAAGCAGATAGTCTGACTAAAACGGAATAGTTTCTAAACCAATGACACAGTCCAAAGACGACCGAAGTCAACGGTAGTTCTACTCATGATATGGCTGTCCACGTTTAAAAACGAAATGCTAATGCAGTAGTATCATCCAGATAGGGATTTTTTCCAAAGAAATGGAGTTGATGAAGTATTTTTCAGAAGTGTGAAGCCATGTGTTGTGGACAACGAGTACGGCAACGTTGAGCTTGTCCATCCGAATTGCCCAGTCGATTCGCCGCTCCTTGTTTTTGATTCTTATCGATTAGGAATGTACGGTACAGCTAGATATCATAGCACCATTAAAAGTGTGCCCCGCCGCCCATGCCTCTAAACCATCTGCACAAGAACCACATAGAATTATATGGAAAGTGGCTGCCGGGATGGGCTGGAACTTTCAAAGCTCGCAGCAGCACTCAGTAGTTCTGGTCATCAGGTGGACAAGTTTTGGCAGATAGTAGCCGCTTGGGTTAGAGCTAGTCCGGTTGCACAAATGCCTACTGGCTTCACTGACTTTGCTACAGAACAGTATCAGGATATGAGACGTAACTCACTGGTCGAGGCGATGTTCGTAGACGAAGGCACGCATGTGCACACAATCAGCTGAGCAGTTGTATGACCTCCATTTGATGTCCCGCCTCCTTATGCGCACTTCAGCTGACACTTGCTTCTCTATTGGGCTGTTATAACGGACAGTGGGTGTTCCTATGGGTTGTGTTAAGCCACGTGGTGTGAACCTAGCCGATGTGGAAACAAATGACCGAAGGCTTTCTAAACAACGTAGAAAATGCCCAACGAACAATCCAGTCAAGTGCACAAGTATTTCAACATGATCTGGTTTTCGGAAAAGTTTGGGAAACAACCGCTAGAATTATTGTTTCCCAAACGTTTTCGAAAACAATGACTTTTCCATCGGTTCCAAGAGTTTTCCAACTGAATGATCCAGTCTACTACATGAAACAATGGTCATAAAAGTTAGTTCTGAAGCCGTTGTACTTTTCAAAGGTGTGAAAGTTTATGGTATTTTCGCTGTCGTTCCAAAGGAGACAACTTGACGACGGAGTCTCGAGATGTGTTTTGTAGGTGAGTAGGTCACATATAGCATTCCAAGGCCACATTCCAATTAACTAGCATGGTTAGCTGTGTTCACGTGAGTAGGTGAGGTTCCCGATACGGTACTTTGAGTCACGCCCAGGTTTCACAATCGCGGATATCAAATGAAGGAACTGGGTTAGGAAATCTAAGCTAGTATTTACACAAAGGCAAGCAGAATTACACAACAAACCTCAATTTTCCATGTTCGTCGCGTCAACAAGTACACAAATCTGTCACTGACCGGCAAACCAGACGACGACGGGCAGAATGTTGGCTCAGTAGTGTGGGTCGCGGTCATCCCTTCCTTAGCCAATCTCGTGACTCTGATTGGCGGTGCGGTGCGGGGCGGGGCGGCGGCAATCACGACAGTACTGGTCAGGGCAGGCCCAGCAGACGAGGCAGGAACAAGCGTGGATAAGTAGGTCAGTGACGCACATACACACGCGCTCCTTTGCAGCAAGGTGAATGACGAACACGGGGGAGCAAAACCGGTTGAGATCAAAAGCACGCGGGCGGAGTAAGCAAATGAATCGGGGATCCATGATGTCAGCTTACATTCAATATGAGGTGTGTGGGGAAGCATCACATCATAGTGCCGCAGCAGTTAAGGCCCCCTTCAGATACAACAGGGAAACCGCTGAAGCAGTTTCAACTCACGGTCTGGACAGCTAATTGACACAAAACACAGTGGATATTCAAACAAATCCAACGTTTCAGTGGTTTAGAGCCAGTGTTACAAGAGGTAAGGGAGTTAGCAGAGTAGCTCTAATAAGGATTGGTAGGGTGTCCAACAAGATTGATGACTTGAAACGTGATTGGCTGTGTCACTGTTGCTAAGGTAGGCAAGGTAACCAGCGCCGGTGGCCGGACGACCGTGCGTGGTTGTCAGACCAGTCCAAATAGTCGAAACGTTTTTTTCTGTTGTTGAAATGTTGAGCCCTTAGCTTAACGCAGAGATGTAGTACATTTCAGAATTTCTAGGTGGGGAACCATCCGCCTGGCAAAGTAGAACATGCAACCTAGACGCGTGAATAATCCTAGTTTATTCTTTTGAAGGCTGCTGCATGCAAGGCGACCACTTTTTCAGTGTCCTCGTACATCGAGACCACTCATCGCGTTTATGGTGTACACGGCTGTGAAGCGGACATGGGATCATTTTCTGTCCACATTTAATGACCCCATTGTATATCAGCCTGCCTGAATGAAACGAGGGACCATCCTGCGAAACGTACAGGTTGGTATAAACAAATGCAAAACTCAAAATGAGCGTGGAACCTGAGCCACGTTGCTCGGGTTGGTTTAGAAAAGAACAAATCAATGAGGGAGAAGGTACCCAGTTGGAGTGTCATTTATCCATCCACATTGAAGCACCCGATTACAGGAATTTGGACGAATTATAGTTATCCAGCGGTGTGTGACGAGAACTAGATTTCCATCCCATGAAGAAAGCAAACGTGAGAACCAGTTCAGCTTGGTTGAAACTACACTGTACATGAGTCTCCAACATCATCAAGATGGAAGATCTTATCGGAACATAACTGAACTGCGGTTAACATACGGACTGGCCATGAACATACTTCTGATGATGAGATGGTTGCCTGTGATTTATTTTCCAAGCCGTTTTTATACAATTCCGGCTGAATTGAACAGACTAAGTAGGATCACGTTATTTATCTTCACTGATGGAGGTACTGATAATGGCAGTGAGATGTTTGGAGTGTTATAAACCAACAACTTGTGGTGAAGACCCTCGCGGAAAGTTGCTCTTTGCAAAGAAGTCACATTCCTCCGCCAAACTCTCTTGCGGTAAGTGCACAGATTTTGTATTTAATCACTTGTGATAGAATAAGCAAGTGATCCGTCGGGTTCAGAGGACTACACAGAATGAAGCGGGGTCAGTGCAAACTTCGTTTGGAAATCATTTCTCAATTTGAGGGTCCCTTTTATGGAAAGAGTACGTTTTCCATTCCCAAGATCGGTCTATCCACATGGAACTGACTGTAATAATAGACCATCGACAACAAGCCATACATCATCATCATCACCAGATCATCAGACCATCATCACAGACAGCAACATCAATGTTGAAACTGATGTTTTACTGCCGTACAACTACAAAGTTTATCTAACCATATTTGAAGCCTCAGAATGAAAGGAAGAGAGGAGTATTGGGTAAGGGAGGGGACCTGGTGATAACCTATAGCAAGCATTCTGAGGTGCCTACGTTTCCCAGCGCTCAATCACACAATGCGAAAAGAAACCGACAGTACGAGCGCTAATGACATCGATCAGCCACCATTTCTTGCAATGTCTCCAGCCAAGCGCAGGTGGGGTCACGGGAACTCCATCTTGGAAAGCGTGCCACACCAACAACACCCAAACTCTTCGTAATTTTTTTCGTGCCCTTCTGTCAAGTCACACGTTGTCCACCTCGCAGTTTCCGCCATTCTGAAGGAGACAGAGAACAACACTCGTCTCGGTAGATGATGTTTTGGCATGCGTAGAGCATGGCTGAGCCACCGTAGTTGTGGTGGTGGTAAAAAACCTGAAGATGCCTCACATCGTCTATCCGTAGAGGCCATGTTTCGCAACCATACGACAATGCAGCCCCTATTGCAGCCTAGTACACGCGACCGTTGAGACCAATTGATTTGCCTTTTTGGTGTCACAAGTGACGCAAATTAGCAAATGTGATTTGGGCCTTTGAGATCCGTGCACTGACTTCATCAGACACACTTCCGTCAGAGCTGATACGAATACCGAGGTACGTAAAGTTCTCCACAGTCTCCTGTGATTCTTTTTGTTCAGAAACTGCACCTTCTGGAGAATTACTTTGGACTTGGAAGGTGCAACTCGCACGTCGGAAGATAGTATGACGCCGGTAATTTTATTCATCAAGGTTTGTACTTCGCCTTCGTCTTCAAAAATGAAGGCGGTATCGTCTGCGTACTCCAGATCGATAAGGTTCTCACCAGCGACGATTTGAACACCGGGGTTTTGAAGACCTTCTAGAGTTCGCCTCATTGTTTCATCGAGGACAAAGTGACTGTATTAATAGTTCAAGTAGACCATCGACAACAAGTTATAAGTAAAGAGCTGAAAAATTCTGCTCAAATGATCGAGTGAGACGTCAAAATGTGACTGACATCATGGCTGCAATAACAAGGAAATCGATGGTTGCGTTTTTTCCTGCCACTATACGATACGTAAAAGGATAAGACGCGTAAACAAGTATAACTGGAGTGCTATTTTTAGACAGTTACATCACCATCGGGAAGCGCATATAAGTTACGTTTGTTCAACCAGGTGAAAAACGCTTGAAACCGATTGAGTAATCATCGTTTTCGGAAAAGTTTGGTAACAATCGGTAGATTTATTGCTGAGCAACGTTTCGCTTTTGACACAAAAGCTTCGTCAGGCCAAGTGACTAGGTTACGAGGTTGGTCGAGATTTAAGGCGGAAGGAGAACCAATCATCTAAGTCAAGCTAAATCTCTGTTGGGTGTCGGCCGAAGGATTTTGTGTGCTAGGGTGGGTGACCAAGTGTTGGACCGATGGGGGAAACTAATTGGATTTGGGTCCAGCCTAGGGTGTAGTTGTTCTGGTTCGGTTCACTTAATGATCCCTCTTGAACTTCGTTTGCACTTTCTGTCCGTCTGTGTGGATGGGCTAGTGCTACGATAGTTGTGTAAGACGGATTCTGTGAACTTTGGTCGGGTTGGGATTTCCACCCCCTGTTTTTGCTAATGATTCTAAGTGAATTGACAACCACACAGTCACGTGTCAACTCGGCTTATCTAAGACCGCTTTCCATACGCTCGCCAGTTCCACACCCTCGATTCTGTTCACGCTATGATGCTTGGTGATTTCCACCGCTTCGGCTATCAGCCGCTGTGGTGTGAATCGCAGTCCCCGTCTTAAAACTTCCACATTATCCAAATCTATACTATGTCCCGTGTCTAAGACATGTACCGCCATCGCTGAGTCATTGGCCAGCGTTTGGTATTCTTCCGCATTCCTTGGTGGTTTGTTACTCCTCCTTTTATGCTCACCAATTATGGTGTGCAATTCCCTGGCAGTTTGTCCTATGTAAACCTTAGTGCAATCGTTGCAATTAATTTTATACATACAGTCCCTAGTCCTTTCAACCGGGAGGACCAAAACTGAGCGTAGCGTTCTTCCCTTCTGGAAAGCTACTCTAATGTTGGCCAAGTTCAATATTCTTCGAATAACCTCCGAAGTTCCTGCTTTATATGGAATGACTGCTGTGCCAATCCATTCCTTACTGGGTCTAGATACCGGAGCCAATATCTTTCTTAGTTGACGCCTAATCAAACTCACTGGGTATCCTATTTCTTGAAGTCTGTTGGCAATCTCGATTTGAGCTGCCGTTCGGTCGATCTCTTCTGTGCACAGCGCTTTGACTCGACGAAACATCGATGAGACAATACTGGCGTACACGGACTTTGGGTGTGCTGATGAGTAGTTTAAAACGTTTCCTGTGTCTGTTGGTTTCTCGTAGTTTTTCTCCCGTAGTTTTTAATCCCCCCCCACTCTTATGTGCTATACAGTCCAGGAAGGGTAATGTGCCCGAGGTGGACTCTATCTCCATGCTAAACTTGATGTGTGGACTTAAACTATTGAGATAGTCGTGGAAGCTGTTCACGTTATCTCGTTTGATTACAACAAACGTATCGTCAACATAACGCCAAAATACTTTCGGTGGACAATGATATCCGGCCAAGGCCATTTGTTCGAAGTCTTCCATATAAATATTGGCTAAAACTGGGGATATTGGAGATCCCATTGCAAGGCCTTGTTCTTGTGTGTAAACGGTTGTGTCAAAAACAAACTGATCGAGATTCAAACACACTCTTATGCCCTCAACTATTTCATCCACCGAGACCTGTGTCCGTTCCCGACCAAAGTTCACAGAATCCGTCTTACACAACTATCGTAGCACTAGCCCATCCACACAGACGGACAGAAAGTGCAAACGAAGTTCAAGAGGGATCATTAAGTGAACCGAACCAGAACAACTACACCCTAGGCTGGACCCAAATCCAATTAGGTTCCCCCATCGGTCCAACACTTGGTCACCCACCCTAGCACACAAAATCCTTCGGCCGACACCCAACAGAGATTTAGCTTGACTTAGATGATTGGTTCTCCTTCCGCCTTAAATCTCGACCAACCTCGTAACCTAGTCACTTGGCCTGACGAAGCTTTTGTGTCAAAAGCGAAACGTCGCCCAGCAATAAATCTACCGATTGTTACCAAACTTTTCCGAAAACGAAGTTACGTTTGTGTTTCTGTATCTGACCTGAAGGTGGTCAACGCTGGTTTCCAGTGAGTACCTCACCTTACATAACAAATCTGTGCTAACTGGGACTTAGTATGCGCGTACAATCAAAGTAGCCAAATACCGAGAAGAATCAATCTATTTTAGCAAGCATGTGACCGGATCCCAAGAACCTGAATCGCACGAGGCCTTTTTGTGTTTTTTTTTGGACTCATCAAGTGGGCGTAGAGGGATCGCACACTTAACCGGTTGACTGGCACTTTCGACCGCCCACCGGCTTGCACGTCTCTGCGATTTCAGTCATATGCGAAACGTGATAATTATCAGGCCGCTGGCTTGGCCAACGATGTCAACTGTTTTTTTTAAATGTGATATTCAGACGAGTGTGATGTGTTTCTGTTAGCAAGCGAGCATCATGCTGAGTGGAATAGTCAAATGCCTTTTTCCGTTGCTGACCTACGCAAGTCGTGATTCTTCTGCATGGAAGTTCGGGCTCTGTGCACTACAGCGATTATATGAATTGGTCAGTGCTACAACACTACCGAATACTGCGTTTCAGAGGAACGTACAGGTTTGTTGTCGTACTTCGAGAGGAAGATGGCTTTGGAGGAAAATAAAATCAGGCGGACTACAAAAATTTAGAAGACGAGTGGGTAACGGGGATTCAACAGTGAATAACAAACCAAATTGTCCAGCTGAGGTCACCACGGCAATGCACTGCCGCCATGCAGTCAGCGAAGGACCCAAGGGTTTGCACAGACCTCTTAGTCAACAACTCTGAGTTACTCCGAGTGTAACGTAATATGAAGAGCGAAATTCCTTCGGTTCCTGGGTTTGGTCTACATTCGTTTGGCTCTCTATGGGGAGGGACGAGCAGTAATTTGCAGTAGTGCCATAAAAAAATCACTGTTTCGCGAGCCTCTAGAGATGTTCGCATTCAGTATCACTTGGTTGCTCACAAACCATTGAATCCAACACGAATTTCCACCGACGGGAAGGATAAAGCTGTGAGTAGAAAGCCCTATTTGTCCTACAAGCTTTCTCTAAAAGCCCCAGAATAGTTGGATTCACCTAATCAACTCAATGAGTCTCAGAAATATATTGAATGATTGGTTTGTGTATTCCACAGCTGTCCCAGTAACTGTGGACAAACATCGTTAATTATCCACCCAGTAGAATGTATCCTTATCAATCCTACTTCAGTGGATTTCTATTGTCAAAAGTTAACCGATGTCAACAAGGTAAAATATGTGGATGGAATTTTATAAACCGATCGATCGAGCCAGGATCACAGATTTGGATCGATAGCCCGTCTGTAATGTGGCTAGCTGGCCGTTCAGACAAACTGTGAGGCAGACACACGCACGGGGTGGACGCTGTGTATTGTGTCACGATATCCAGACACAAGTCTCGACATACCCAGATTGTTGCGATTCTTTCCCGATACATTGATTCGAAATTGCTAGCTGCTACGAGATAAAATTACAACTGACCGATCAGTTGTAGCATACCGCGCAAATTGATGGTCATCCGAAGAATTATGGAGTGATACGGGTGACAACTTTCACATAGTATGTAGCTAGCCTAAGAGATAAAACATTCAGGCATCCAGTTGGTAACTTAAAGTGCAATTTCATTGATCCGGCGGAATAAAACGGATAATTAGAAAAAGGGGAAACAGGTCAATATGCACACGTATTACTGTGCTCAACCCATCTGGTGACCAGATTTATCCTGCTTGAAGGCTGAGTACCATGGAAAAATCGAGGATAGTTTAGCTACTCCAGGAAAAGCCCTAAACTGAGAAACCGGCAAAAAGGCAGAACATTAGCAAAGTGAAAGGGGTACCCGCATCCCGGACGCAGATGTATGGATAAAGTCATCACTCAATCCAGCTAATGGAACAAAGACCCAACTACCACAGACCTGCGATTGTGGCACTTTTGTAGATTATAGCGGCCTTCGACTCGGTAGATAGGGTAGTTGTGATACCGTTTGCTGGGTATCTGAGTCTCCGAAAAGTGTTCCCATCGTAAGGGTCATGTACAGCTAAACCAACAGCAGATTAAGGCTAACGGCAATTTTTCATTATCCTTTATTTCTCTGACGGAGCATGGCACAGTTGCCTTACATCAATTTTTCTCCTAAACTTCACGGCGCAAGGCATTCTTCGAAAGGCTGCTACAGGTTATGATGACGATAGTGTGCCTCTCGCTGATGGCTCACAAAGTTTACAGATGGTAATTAAAAGCCTGGCTACTGGAGAAACACGGTAACACATGTTTTGCGCCGCCTAAGTGTACAGTATTCCTTCAAGACCGGGTGAGAACCCACGTATGCACTTACTCAGGATTGGGTCTACCCGGGGGATTTGTAGCACAGCCGGTGGTGGAATGGAAGAGGTATCGGAAATCAACTTGAAACACGAAGTCGAAATGAAATCTGCCTTTTTCCGAAAGGTAGGGTATAAAACACCACAGTTCGAGTCGTATTATTACTAAAAGAGGGCAAAACATGGCGTCTCCGTCATCGCTCATTTCATGTGTAATGGAAGCAGCCTGAAATTGTGTTGGAAACTATCAGCCAATGACTGAATGAAGTAGTTTAACAACGAATCCGATGGCCTGGGCGTGTTTTCTGAGTGCTTCCAAAGCGATTCCTATTAGGACGCGCCAAAAACTGCACAGGAACAAAACATGATAAACGAGAGATTCAACTGGGTTCCAGGGGAATTTCCCGTCAAAACCAAATTGATATGCATATATATATATATATATATATATATATATTCATTATATTTGGATGCGCATGCACAGTGATTGGTGTCCGTATAATTCCTATATGCACAGGTGAATGGAAATACAGTAATGCGGCATTACGATGAAGGCCGCTGGACAATTACATTCGTATCCATAGTTCAGGCGTACCACTCTCTTCCTTCGCGTCAGCTGTGGGAATTAATATCTGCGATGATGCTTTCCAGTACACATTACTNATATATATATATATATATGGGGCGAGATGACCCAAGTGGTTAGGTCCGCGGTTCGAACCCGACCTCTGCATCTCGACTTCCCATCTAGGCTTGGGCAACCTGGCAATATCCCAGCCCTCGTGCTTCCTTCGGGTGGCGTAGCAGCTAGGCACCGGAAGGATGTTACAGCTGAACAATTATATATATGTATATGCCAATCAATGATATCGAGATACTGTTCAGTTCACCTCATTCAGTCAGACTGAGCAGGTTCGTATGCTACAGTTAAATCTCATCTACGCTTGATAGTAATCATCCTCCTTGAGGATTAGGTATGCTGTCGTTAGCTTGGAGATTTCAGTTAAAATGACACCAGCCAGGGACAAGTAACCCTAATCCAAGTACGTGACGTCAAACAAGGGAGCAGCTAGGATATAAAATTTTCGTCCAATTTAGAAGCGGAAACTTGACAAGATCAGACATGAACCGTAAGCCTACGCTTGTAAAAAGAGAAACGAATCTTTTCAGTATGCTGATTAAAGTTATAATTCAAGGATGTAACCACACACAGAAGAACACGCACATTTCAGATTGTCGGTCCTATTTGATGGGAAAGCGCACATCAAATGAGATAACCGACGAGTCCACGAACGCAACTAGAAAACAAAATAATAGGATTTATCTCAAGAGGTCACGTGCTATGAGATAACCAGACGTAAGCTTGGTGGCCATTGGTTCCATTTTCCGTGGCAAACAACGGCTACTTGGCTAGCACATCTTACAAAACGAGGAGTCCTACTGTCACCCTGTGCTCGAACGGTGTCACTTATTCGGAAAGCTGCTTTCGACTCGGCAGTCAAAGGTGTCCCGGATAAATTCTTGTGTCTAATGAAGGCAATGCCCAACACCACTATGGAGGCGTAGAATTTCATGGTGGGTTCTCACCTAAGCTCACAGCGCCCAGTGGTGTCAGACAAGGTCACCGTCGTCCATAATTCTTCACAACTTTATTCTCAATATGTTGCCTGCATCCGATAGCATAAGTGGCAGTCGACTGCCAGAGGGCAAGGTCGTTGCTCGAGCTGGGGAAGCCACGAGGTCTTTTGCTAATCTCCGAGACTTACGGCAGAGTGACCTAAATTAAACTGTCATGGTAGGGCATAAACTGCTACAGGGAAAATCTATTCTACTTTATGGATCAAGGACTAGGTTCCCATAGGTAGAAGACAGATACAAACCTTCCGCATTTGACAACCCGTGTCTCCGACCTCTTCCCCAGGTTTGATGACAACATTGGGTCAGTAATGGCTAGGTGGGTCAGATGATTACTGGACGAGAACTCTCTTCTACGACAGACGAGCTGATCACACTCCACAGGCTTTGCTGGATGGAAACGACCGAAAGGTGGACAGCCAACGACCCGGCAATATAGCATGAAAACACTAACCAATAAACTCAGTATGGTTGACAACTGTCGCCTCTATTGATGCAAATCCAGGGACATGATACGCCAACGACAGACAGATATAGCTCAGTCCCGTAGTCAATGGCATCAAAACTATCGCCTTCAGTGCATAGTTGCCTCAATCCCCACCTAAGCAGAACTATTACAGGCCACTGAGTTTACCACCTCCAATGTCTGGCAGTCCTGTCTTCATTTACCAAATTTTCGGCAAACGAACGTACAACAACTGGGACCGAAGTATCCCCCGTACCTGATTATTAGCCGAATAACTGAAATGAAATGAACAGTTTCGTCCGCCGAGAACAGGGGAAGAACAACCAGGCGGCGATTTAACGGGTTACGTGATGTCGAATCGAGACACTTCCTTGATGAAGTGGAAGCGACTATGAAAGAAAGCACATCCGTCAGCGTCAGTAGTCACCGCTGTAGAATCTGGAGGCAGTATTTTTCAACCCAACTGGGAGTACTAAGCGTAGTTTTCAAAACTCATTGGCGGTTTATGGAGTGTCTACCTTCTGGGCAGCGGTCGAACAAAATAGCTCAGCAAGCCAGACGACCATGTGATTTACAGCGTATATGATCCAGAGAGCAAAGTCTACGAGAAGTGGTTATATCACCCATTATGGGAGAGCTCCCTCTTTCTGGCATACCCCGGTACGATGAACACGACCTAATCAAAACACACCTGGGCAGGGCTTGGGAAACATCCGAAATTTTCTTAAATCTGTGCGTCTCTGATGCATAAATTGGACGGACAAACTAGCACCAAATCGTCACAGTAGGTAGTGAAAGTTGGCAGAAGGCACGGCAGCGAAGCATGTGTTGAACACTGATGTCATGTTGTCGATGATGCCGCAACTTACCTGATTAGAGAAGTGGGCTGGGCTCCGTCAGTACATCGGGACTTAAACGACGGTTTAGGCAAAGGGGTTGGTCTACCACATCTACAGGATGGCCCACAAGCACGGGGTTTGAGCTGGCTCCTACCCAGATTCCAGGCAACAATTGGCGCTTTTGAGATGAGAAAGTTGTGCATTGAAACTTGCTCGGTTAAAAACGCTATAACGAACTCTTCAAGTTAATGACCTTTCTTGAAAGGTTACAGTACAAAAACTGCTGAGCGGAGCGTAGTTTCCTTTAGTTCCGTTGGATTCCAGAAGAAAAAACGATAGTGCGCCGCACAAGTCACCTGATGTGATCCAGAAAAGCAGAGGGTCAAATCATTCACGCTTACCAAGTTTATCGCTATGCGATGATGAAAAACGCAGCGATCAGATAACACCATCAGCTTTCTTATAGAAAAATGAAGCACATATGCGTGGTGGACCGTGAAATCGGAGGTTGGCGCCATTAGAGACAAACGATGGATAAGTGAATATGGCTGAGAATGTACACGAGTATAACCAGCTGAGATATGGAGAGATACGTTATATCAACATGCCAAGTCGAGGTCATGTGTTAGTCCATGAAACACAAGTGACGATAGATTCGGAATTTTTAAAGGGCAATATGGGTTGTGACGCAAAAAAAACACGAATGCGGAGTTTACAGTAGGCAGTACAGCTACAAGACGATAGGGAGTGGTGAGGAATTGATAGGGACTACACAGTACCGGGTTTCCATTCATTCGCCCGTGTGAGGAGAAACAAGGTTAGAAAAATCCATAACAAGTACAATAATAATAATAATAATAATAAGGAACGACAGAAATTAAGTGTATGATAGAAGGGCATTCTACCCTCACTACTAACCGAGCTGCGTGCTCGTGTGCTGTACAGAGCTGTTTTATAAAAAATAGAACGGCAGTGCGAGGCACGACCGGAGCTAATGAGTAGGAAAATAGGTCAGATATCAGAAGTGTGGTTACAAAAAGACGAGCCGATTTGATGGATTTTACTGAATGTGGGCGCGGGTGGGCCGAGGGGGGGGGGAGAAACGCGGTCACCCAGATCCCAATGGACCAAGATTGAATTCGCGCCGGAGGGCTTCGTATGTGGCGAGACTAATACCCACGGCGGGTATGACTTTGGTCAAGTTAGTCAGCATGCCACGGTAAAGACCAGAGATTCCATCATCTCTCCAGATTGTTCTAATCAAGTTGATGGCGGTGATTTTCTGTTGCGTACTGTAGCTCCAGTAGGTGGCTTGCAGCTTGGCGCGGACCAGGGAGGCAGGGTAGGTTGCCACAATCGCACAAGCCGAGGATACGGCAGCGAATATAGGGACCACATAGGTAGGAGGGTGGAGTTTTTGGGCCGAAGAGCAGCTGTGAATGCGGAAGAAACGTCAATAGGAATAAAGCAACAACATGAGATAGATAGAGAGTTTCAGTCCAACAGTACCTGAATTCACGGCAAAACGATCAAGCGGGTGATCATCACACATTCGACCAAAACACTACTGACTAGAAGGTTGAAGATGGCTGAACAATCCAACTACAATGACGCATGCTGCTCTGCTACCAACCAGGTCAAACTGTCCTTCAGTTGGAATAGAAAGATGTATCTTTGATGCGGGGATTGCCAGGAAAGTTACCATATCATCTGACAAGCCACTACTGGTTCCGTCCTTCTTGGGGCTCATCAGGGAGGAGTCATCCAGCAGCTTTCATCAACCTTATATTTTCCTTGAACAGCAGACTGAACGCAAGTGGCGAAATACATTCATTTGCGAATTACGTTAGTGCTCATGGGGAACTCAACGGAAGCCCAAGACTCTTGTTTACTATATTCATCCACTGTGAATATGCAGCCCAAAGGACGATTCATATTCCAGTCGGTATGACCACGAAGATGTCGAAGCATATTTTATCGGTGCAAAACTGTCTGCAAAGTTGCCGAAGACCATCACAAAACGGGAGATTATCTTGTTACTAACAAACCTGCAAGAGTGCATTTCGCCAGATCGGTAATCTACTAACATCTAAAGTTCGAAAGTGCTAATAAAGAGACGAGCAGGGACAAAGTGTACCAAAGCGCTGGAGAAGTGTTTAGATGGTAATAAAACACGTGCGAAGGTGATATAGACTACCTAACTGCTTAATGACATCATGGCGCAAATGTTCAACCGCGGCCAACCGAGAGGGTATCGCTCGTTCGTAGTTTCCATGGGATTTAGGGAGAACCAACCGAAGTTATGGATGTGGAAAAAATCATGTTTAGGTGTGGATACCCCAGAAAATAAAACTAGTACAGTAAAACGATCCATAAGTCGAGAAGTAACCACGATGACTCAGACGGCCAACTGAAGGAGTGTCTCGTATAAGTAATTTTGATAGGTCTCGTTCCCCCGGGAGCATACAGTGATGCCGAAAAGAGTTCAAGTAACCTAGGTGCCACAAAAGATGGACGATTGAGTCGATCGGTTGTACAGAAATGCCACTATCGGACACCTCAAGCTCCAAAGAGAACCGGAAAATCGGGGCATTTATCACAACACCCAATTCAACTGAATGAAACGCGAGATTCGCAGTCTGTAATCTCGCATTTCCGACAGCGTTCACAAGCATTTCACTCCTGTCTAGAGATGGGGATCAACAGATCTTAACAAATATTAGCAATACAATGCAATACCAGCACAATACTCGAACCAATGTCTCAAAAGATCCTACACAAACGCAAGCGCCTGAAAACTTGTTTTTTGGATCTAATCCAACTCTAAGAAGCGGTCTCTTTTTAGATCTTGAACTGTTGTGGACTATTCAGGGGAAAGGCTCCCTTTCGGTGAAGTCTCTCCCTCTCTTTCACTGAAGTCGGCGCCAAATTTCAAGAAAAACAACTGAACGACATGGCTAGGGAAGAACGCCTCCTCGTCCGCTGGTAAGGACAATAATCTCTTTCTCCTATAAACAATGGCCGCAAATGCGCTCGGAATCCCACTGTCACTGATAGGCAGCCAGACCAGGGTCAACTGTCTGAGAAGAGTCCGCCTCATTCTCTGGAACAAACAAAGGATGCAACTCACAAACAGATAATCTCTTGGACTGGATGGATTAGAAAAAACAGAAAGTACCATCACATTCAAGTTAGGTGACGTGGGAAACAACAAAACACGTACCTGGGGTCGTCGGAAGTCATGAAGCGTTGTATATAGGCTGATTTACAGCGCTGTAAATGACAGAGGCGAAACCAAGGGGTGAGAAAAGTAGCGTAGGTAAGAGAAACCCCACCCACGTTAAAAGGCATGTGATGGTAGGTGAGGAATTTGATCACACACTCACGTATGAACTCGTATTCATGGAGTGAAGCTAAGCGCAAGCTAAGAATGAGGTTAGTTAGGAACATACACCTTAGTCAAAATAATGTAGCGAGTTTCGAATATCCCATTATTGTTTGGCTTGTTTACGGGCAAAAACTTTTCACAATCCAAAGACAGACAGGCTCTGATATGAAGAAACGCACTTGTGCAACAAGGACGGAATAACTTTAGTAGAACTAAAACAGCGCACCCTGTGTGTTATGGATGGTGTTGAAAGGAAAAACGTCAGTACACTAGGTTACAAAAATGAGGAGTGATCACCGGTCATTTGAACTAGAAAAATGAGAACAACGAGGAAAGTGAGGGATGGTGTTTTTTTAGAGACAGTGTATGACTACGAGGCCTTTCCACTAAGCCGAGCGCTTTAGAGGCAAAACTGCGATGCAACCCTAGGAAGGCGTGGTTGGGATGAAATAGCCCCCCCGCTGTGGGTCAGTCTTCGCAATCCACTATAAATTAGCTTCTAAACCAATTAATCACTTCAGTTGTGCACCCAAATTCCGCTTTTTCCGATCAACTGCTGTTGTATCGCTTGACAAAACTGTTCGTTCTAATTAGCCCCTAAGTTGAACTCTCCATTTCTGTCGAACTACTTCTTACAATCCGACTAACCACATTTAAATGACGATACTCATAGATCAAATTGCCTTGGGCTGTGTAGATTGGCAACAAGGCGAAGAATAGTTGTAAGAACTTCATTAACTATTTCCGAGTATTCGGCGGAATTTCTGTTCCACGCATGAAGGCGAATAGACTCAGAACAAAGAAGCTCAGGTCAATTCATCGAGTTTTTCAAATTCACAATCTGCTCAAGCATCGAATGGTAAAACGTAAATCCCTTTCCTCGTGGGTCCAAACCTGGTGAGAACGTTAACCAGCATTCGGGTGTTGTGTTTCGGACCCATTTAAAGTCAGTATCCTATTGTAAGACTCAGATGAGTTCAGAGAGGTCAAGCGCAAAAATCTACAGTACATGCGTGCGCAGTCAAACGGTTTTAGCTTACGTGAATAAGTTTCTAAAAAATCGTTCAGCTGAAGCATGCTTTCGGTGCCTAGCTAGCATGTCATCCGAAAGAAGCACGAGGGCTGGGATACCGCAAGGTTGCCCAAGCCTAGACAGGGGAAGTCGAGATTCAGAGGTGAGGTTCGAACCACGGACCTTCCGGTCAGTATATTCGCGCTCTAACCACTGAGCCATCTCGCCCACCATAAGTCTTAATAACTAGGGTGAACACGTGTTGGTCCGGAAACCTAGGCAACGAGGGCGTAATATGAAGATTCGAGTTGCTAGGTAACTGTACCAGAGCCCAAATGGGTTGCATAAAAATAAAATAGTGTTGTGCAGTATGTGTAGTTCAGGTGCGCTACTTTCAGAATAAACCAGTGGCAGATCAACAACCTTTTCTCACTTCCACAATCGAAACAAAGTAAAAATTAGCATATTCTGACTATTTTACCTTCTTTTTGCATTTATAAGTTCAAATTAATAAGATAATATCGTGATTTTGTTCACCTGATCACCTGACGATTTCTACTTGTTTATCGCGCTATTTTATTCACTCTGTTGGATGATCTGTTCCTGTAAAAGGGATGTCGTTCATTTGTACGGCTGAGCTTGTGCGCACATCCGAAAGAAGCCGAGAGAGCTCAGTGGTTAATGTGCGAACTTACTGACCGGAAGGTCCGTCCGTGGTTCGAACCCAAACTCTGCATCTCGACTGCTAATATCTAAGCTTGAGTAAACTGATAGTATCTCGGCCCTCTTGCTTCATTCGAGTGGCATGACAGCTAGAGACCGAAAGGGTGTTACAGCTGAACGATTATTATTTACTTCTTTACATGCGAAAGTAAGGCCAGACGCAGTATTTCAGAGTTCCTCATCAAACAAAATATACAAATGTCCACTAGCTAACTAACCGAATGCTATAAAAAAAACCTCTCGCGTTGAGCTTTGAGTGAATCGATCTGAGGTAATAAGATCGTGAGGCGAACAGAACGGATTTGTATTGCCAAGGGCATGGTTAATTGGGGAAACAAACTCAGCTTGGACAGCCAAACTGTTGAATCCTATTGGCGATGCCATGAAAGAACTGGAATTCAAAAATCACTAGACAGTCATTTAAACATGATCAGTTGGCTGATGATGTTTTTTTTCCTTTCCAACACAGAAATTCAACGCAAGTAGGGATATAAACTTAGACTTTTACTACTTTGCGAGAGAGAAAAAACACTCGGACTCAAAAATGCACGTTTCCTGTGAACAGTGCACCCGCGTCACTCGCACACCACACCCAGATGAGTCACTATGGTTAGTTTTCGTTCGCTGCTATCGTGTGATTCGTTACCTTCGGTTTTCGAGAAGCTAACATACTTGGGCCCATCCACGTGCAAAAAGCCGGAAAGAAGTTAGCGCGTAAAGGACAGGTCGTTGAGCGGTATAGAACCTTGTGGAGAGATCGCTTTACACGGACTGACCACAAATACGGAAAGGAATTAATTTGTATACTTGTATTTATTCAACACCGAGCACGAACTTGCTGTTTACCAGGAAACTCACTAGAATGTCACGCCCGGAAATACAGGTGACGAACTGTGAGCCGATCGTTCGCCGTGTAAATGGTGGGGCAAATCTGCGAGCTGATCGTCAGTTACAGACTGGCGACGCACAGCCAAGTCACAATTTCATTCCCCTAGGAGATTTTCTACTGTGCCGGTCCTCATTTAACCGACAGGCACGCACCCCTGGCTGACGATTAACACAGCCTAAACCTGTGGACTATTATCATCAACGTCTTTTTGCTTGTGCTCCGCAATCGTTGTTTATGGGAGAAAAAGTACATAAACGTACAGACGCCAAGACTGGCAAGCAGTGGTTACTACATCAGACAGGAAGAAAACGTCAGAGTAAAATTCCACAAGGGTATGCTGCAACACATGTAAATGCTGCTTGCCTTCCGAAGGACTATGTCCTTCCCTAGCACAACTGGTACGCCAATGGTGAACTGAAAACTCTGACGGTGGTGGACTCAGCCACGAGTATCAAGTTTTGATCGGGTTGAAACATGCATGGTTTCGCTGGGACGTAGTTCTTATACATGCTTTTTTATACATACGTACTTTTATACATACTTCTCACGTGTGGAAATCCCACAAATTCAGGGTGATACTGCAAAACTATGGGGTATTGTAAACATGCACATCATTTTGTTAGGCACGTAACATGTTCAGAAACAAAATACCTGAGATTGGAGCCAACATGCTCACAAGTTCGTACAGAATTCCTGCCTTG
Organism: Opisthorchis felineus; assembly: GCA_004794785.1. NCBI lineage: Eukaryota > Metazoa > Platyhelminthes > Trematoda > Opisthorchiida > Opisthorchiidae > Opisthorchis > Opisthorchis felineus. The sequence continues at coordinate 271,223 of SJOL01006699.1, forward strand.
GAAAGTGGTTTTTGAACTTGATTATCGGTCTTCGAATGCAGCTGCATTTAGTTCTCTTATAATAATAACAATATTAATAATAATAATTCAGCTTAACACCATTTTGGAGCCTTGCTGCCATGCTACCTGAGGGAAGCATGGAGGCTGAGATACTGCCAGATTGTCCAAGCCTAGACAGGATCAGCCGAGATGCTGAGGTTGTGTTCGAACCACGGGCCTTTCGGTCAGTGAGTTCGCCCCTAACCTCTGAGCTATCTCGAGCTCTGGAATTCTCTGTTTCTCAATTGCCAGTCAGTTTGTTCTGATGGGCATTTGGTCGTTTATGGAAGGAACTTTGTTCATCGTTCTCCCGATAATGTCTAAATGAAAATCAATTTTGTGAAAGGATGGCGGCTGGCAGTTAAACCTGGAAAGCTGCTGCTCCACCGTTGCGATGGGAAGTTGAGCGGACGTACAAACTGATCCGTGTCATAACACGGCTCGGATGCACTGAGGGATCATCGTTCCCCAAAATCGCTCCGCCCTCAACCCTGGACTGACCTCGGTTCACGTTATTTCAATCGCCTCCTCAGCTGGTGCGATGGCCGTGTAATGGTGTAATGGCAGGAGGGGGAGCAAGACTGGAGGCTTTATTACGAACAGCACGAGGGAGACGGGAAATATGGTGGAGAAACGATGGCCTGCCACGTCCAGTAAAGAAGCACCGGAGATGGCTAACTCAACAGTAATTTGATACAGCGTTTCAGACTCTGTTTGCTTGCATTTTGGACTGGCAACGAGCCAAGCCTTCAGCTGCAAACTGATTTCATTGGTAGTGGAAAATGCTTTCTTTTATTGAGATTCGTTATTATAACTCACAGTAGGCGATTAACCTTGAAGCGAGCGTTGGGCCGTTGACTACCCTAATTTAAGGTGACCGTCCCCGTTGTGTGGATAAGCCGGCCCTGACGATGAGACGGATGGCGGCCGCTCAAGCACGGCAGTCTGTAGCTGATCCAATCTTTAGTCTATCTACGTAAGCCATAAACGCCGTGGAGACTAAGCTTATCAACATCTACTTTCATTGAGACGCGCTAGCTAGAGCGTTGTGACTCCAAAAACAATTGCTTCCGTGGAAGGCTTGCACAGGACGTGTTCAAAGCAGCAGAGTCAATGATTTTAGATTACTATGATCAGATCATCTATATTGTAGCACCACTTTGCTGAAGAGGAAAATGCGCCAGTTAACGAAAACGTCTATCTCCGGTGATCATCAACTGATAAGAGCCGGGTCTCGCAAAGGTAGAGGAGAAGCGGACAAACGACAGATTACCACACTCGGGTTAGTTGTGGAAAAGTGATCGTTGAACGATTGACCCCTTCAAAAACATGGCCCTTGGTTGAACCAAGGTACTTGAAATGGAACACTCAGTCAGTGACTGATAAACCGGGCTTGTGCGCGATGAGGAAAACTGGCATTACTTTCCAACACAAGTTGGACGCCAGATTGATCAGTGTGGTGAATTTGCGATTGTAAGCTTCTTTGGTTGTTTCTAAACAAAACTATGTCGGCAGCTAACCCACATTAGGCGATTCGGAAGTATGAGCTCCAGGCTGAGGGCTGGAACATGTGTGGCGACTTGCTCTATAAAAATGGTGATGCACTTTAAGTACCCGCCAAACACCTCTGTCTTGCGGTCAGGCTTTTGAGCCAAAGGCTTTGGTCGAGGACCCCAATCGTCCTCCCGTCTAGGTTTGGGAGCCCCGGCAGCATCCCAGCCCTCGTACAATCATGATACAAGCAGCTCGGTCGAACTTTAAAGTAGCTGAGAAGTGTCTGGTGGACAGTCCAATGTACAACAAAAATGAACAGGGCTGCAGATGGGGGTGTTCTTGCTGAACACAATTCTCAGGACTCTTCTCCAGCGGACGCTGATACGAGCACAAGGAAACGACGTCAAAAAGAGTGTAGCGAGTTGATAAGCTACGCCGTTTAGAACCCCATGCCTAAAAGAACATCAAAAAGATATCCTACAGGTTTGGAAGATGAAGTTGTTCAAAGGTTAAGTATTTCATGGATATCATATGAAAGTGAGAAGTAGATTCTGGTATAGGAGGATCAAGTCATGAATCATACCTGTGACTAAAAAAAACAATAATTCCGAAGAGAGTTGATACACTATCCGTGGATGTTGGAACTAGAGTAACATGTGATCTGACTGCCAATCGTTAGAAGGACACCAGAACCTAACTCCAGATGCAGCGAGCCTGTCAAATGTCTGGTTCAGCCTCCAACGAAAAAAAACGGATGTGCAAGGCCAAGGAAACTGGAATAAGAGGACCAGAACTCTGCAGAACTGGCCGAAGACAACCTACGAAATGACATCACCACACATCACAGCGTGAATGAACAATGCTGCGAATGACAGGGGTGGAGAACATGCTCACCTCATACAAAGCCAACTCAATGCCAGCATAGGGGATAATACCGATCACATTGACAAGATAGCCACGGTAGAAGGCATGTGCGCCATACTGTGTGTAAATGATGTGTGCACAGTGCCAGATGGAACGAAACTGTCCGGTTTTGCGTAAGCACATCCGTGTTTTCAAGACCTAGATCACAAAAGTGGGGCAGGAGCAAGAGAAGCAAATAAAGGAAGAATGGCATGCACAAGCAAGTGACGGAGATGAGTGCAGTTGGGGGGGGGGCATGAAAGATATGAAAAAAAGCGGAATGTGCATGTGTGTTTGTCTGGATGGAGGGATCAGGTTAAGCTGAAAAGATATTGAAAGTGTCGCAGGCACCCAAACGAGAGTAGCGTTCAGAGTAAATAAACAATATGTAAAAGCAGATCTATGGATTCAGACATTGGGAAGAGGGTGGTTGCACGGAAACCTTTGAGGTAATGAGGAATATGAATTAGATGGCCATTGAAAGATGTCAAGCATGGACACCACTGGCATGGAACGGGGGATTCTGTCGGTGCAAGGGTTCCCGTGTTAGTCCTTGATGATGCAGTCCAGTCGCTCTGAAGTACTCCCTGCATAAGAAACTGGGTCATGTAGACAGGTCACAATTCTCGGTACTGTGGGTTACCTGATACCTGAAGGAGCATTTCTTAAGTATTCTCAACCAGAAACCAACAGCGTCTACGTAAAAATTCCATAAGCTGGTCTACTAACCATCAATAGGCCTCAACACAGTTCACATACCTCGGTTATCCTGACTTTTGTAGCCCCTGCTTGTCGAGGATGCACGTGTGAGAGGAGGGTCATTTAGAAAAAAACGAACAAAATAAGGTATCACCTGAGGGTGATAAGCGTGCCTGGAGACAAAGAGAGTACAAAAGGTCTTTAAATCAATCACAATCGCTACCTATTGCCTGACATTCCACACACCCCAGTAGGACGGATGAGAGCAGAAGCAATCCCACGTTGCCCAGGCACAGACAGAGCCAAATAAAAACTAGGAGTGGATTCGAATTACTGATCCTTCAGTCACCACACTCAACCGCGAACTTCCTGCGTCATTAGCAAATGCAGCGGGCCCATGCGGTTGAACCTATCCTTACGCAGGGAAACAATGACATCCAGGTGGAGATCCTCCTTCCCAATACTAACGTTTAGTCTGCATGTTACAGTTGCCTGTAGTAGGATATTCACCTACCACTTACTAGTTTAATGAACTATATTCTATGTGCTAGTCATCATCAACGGCAAAACATCAGTAGTAAACACTATGCTTAACCAGAAAAAAGAATGTCTTAATAAAGTCGAGAGAAAAAGGAAAGGGCGATGACTTAATTCGAAGAGCCTAGTGAAAACAACCAAGAACAAGGTAAGTAAACATCCGGTCATTATGAAAACACATCTGAGTATCATGCCGAAGTAGGACTTCATTAGAACGTTTTGCAAATTCTAAGCAATAAAAAAAACAGCTAGGTAATCCGGTTAGGAAGTGAGAGCATGTTCACCACAAAGTACGACCGTGTCAGTCAAATGGACCCCAATCCTACACCACCCAGTTTAATAGTACCTGTGTTCATTTTCCACTGCCCTGTCATGGCTTGTCCCCAGTGAGTCTTGTCAGCAAGGATTGGAGATGGAAAACAGCGCTTTGTTTGGTGCACGGAGGTTGAGCATTCCTGATACACACCCTAACCACATTGAATTGACAAGCCTTATTTGTCGCTTAAGTGATTCTTGTTCGCTACTAAGCATCCGTTTAGGGACCAGTTAGCTGTACACAAGCTGCTGCCAAGCAGCTTCAGTAGTACGATATTTCTGCCTCCTACGATCCTAGTAGTTCCTGGAGACAGCTGATTCTTAAGTGGCAGCTGGTTTGAGGGTGATTTTTAGGCAACCGAGCGGCTTCCTGTCACGGTCGATACCGATTTTGGATTACGATATGCTCGCACTGAGATGAAGTTGGAAACTGCTGCAGATTTCGATGGCGGTACGCTGAAAGATTATTCAAAAGCAAGAAACTGTAAATGACGTCAACATGGGGTCACCAAGTTAATTCGCTTTGAGGCAACGACCGAAAAGTTAAAGATGACCGAGATTAGTCGTTTTGTAATTATACCACGAGACAAGCTCGGTCGAAGACTGTTGAAAATTTTGCTGAAAAACAAAATTTCCAGCTCCCGAAATTCTTGCCGAGTTTCCCAATAGCTTGATACGTTGACGTTTGCTCCTATGCACTATTCCCAGCAAATGTTTTGATTGAGATGATCTAAAGGTTGAAAAAGCCGCCCGTGAACTGGATATTATGAAACAAGTGATCTATTTTATTGTTGAATATACTGTAGCGGTCACTCACTAGATCACGCGTCACAAACACTCAAATCAAGTAACAATTCCTGACCCACTTGCAACCTTAGACGACAACATATACACTACAATTTCCCATCCATTTTTGTTTACGCGGATACCACCTGCGTCACGCGCCAAGCTTACGAACTTCAACCGCATCAGGTCAAGTTGTTTGATGTTCGTGGAATTATCAAACACGAATGGACACCCCTCTCTTCACACTGCACACAATAAATCGGCATGCAACTCGGCCGAAAAACACACTAGCGCGCACAGGGAAGGAGGTCAACCAGGGAGAACTACGGAACACGTGTAGCAGCTATACTGCAGAGAAGACACGTCCTGCATCCGGAACTTCACTCAGGAACTCTCAACAGTTGTCCTCAAACGATAGGTCCCTTTTTGCCTTATTCCCTTCTTGCATTGTATTTATTTTTATCAAGTGCACATAACTTTTGTAATCATCATCATTCTGGTAAAACAGACATTTGTTAGTGCTTGTCACCTGCTGATAATCAACCTAATTACGTTACAACCAGATCACTAACAATACCATCGCTGGGCATCCGTTATATGCGCCTCGTAATTTGGGTAAAGTAGCTTCCGAAGAGAGTCACACAGATAAACAATTATCTTCGACTGGAATGTATCGCTAAATGCTTATTTATTCTGCCTCTATCCAATGCGGACCACGTGACATAAGCGCTCGTGCGTTAGTGGTAGTTATCCATCACGTGGTGTAACAGAAAAGGTCACATGGGTGGACAGCCACACGTACTAAGGCGGCAATCACGTGAATACAGCCGGCACGGGAAAACCGACATTTAGAGTGATGCACACTTACAAGTGTGCGCAGTTGCACAATTGTTACAGTGGGCCGATTTTCTCACAGATGAAAGCAAACCTTGCTCGGGCTAACACACTCCTGTACCATTTCGTAATTTTCATCTTTAGTCTACGATATCTACTGACGATGGTCCGAAATTATCGTGTATTGCTGCCATCGAATATGGAGTGGCCCGCACCGGTGAGTAAAACATGAAGGAACAATGATCTGTTTACCAATCCTTGGAAGGGCAGTGCACCGTACGGTAAAAAGACGGGTTTGCATCACAATCCCACGATCGTTACCTACTCTATGCCAAACTATTTTGCATGTCTTATGCTAACTGATGAATCACACTTTTCAAATTTATAGACACGTTTTGGCGAAACTGAAAAACAGTTGTTGGGTGGGACGTTTAGCTCATATCGATGAGATTGGGTTACCTCGGACATCATAATGATGGGCTGGATAGATTTAACTGGTAAACGTTACCTACTGCACTACTGGAAAGCCTCGTGAGAGGTAATGTGACCGAAACAAACCAAAACGGGGAGCATGAGTTCCTTTTGAGACCCCATGGGAAGGTGCTTCAACTTCTGCGTTCCGACAAAGTTGGTGCACCTGGTTCACTCATTCACTCAGGTTAAGTAGTAATGGTGCGTGTAGATTTAACAATCACACATCGTCTTCAGGCAGACTCCTCCAGACGGCATACACTAGTCTCACAACTGTGGAATGACAACACTGGTCGCAATTAGGCCAGATTTGTGCTCAAAGGAGGGTTGAAGGAAGAAACAAACGGGAGTCAGTCACATATATATCAGAAATTCGGAAGTTAATTGAAAGAGATTGCTTAGAAACCGGGACCGATTACGCCAACATCATCTCATAAGCGCACTCAGAGCAGACGGATTAATAATGTAGGTTGCAACCAGTTAGCGCCAGATACTATTGTCAAATACGTGCAACGTGTTGCTAAGTTTGTCAGGCAATTACCACCCGGTAAAAGGATAGTCAACAAGGTACAAATAAGTAAATCGAATCGAATCGTTCAGCAATGTAACCGCCCAGTGTAAAGCTATCATGTAGCCGATAGGAAGCATGAGGCCTTAAATACCACCAAATTGTCCAAGCTTGGAAAGGAGGAATTAAAAAAAACCATGGGTGGATTCGAATCGCCGATCTTTCAGTCAAACTCTCCTGCCCTAACTCCTGAGTTCACTCGAGTTTACACGAGACGTAGCGGAACGAAATGGATGAGCACACGGAAACAAGTGCCTCGGGATGTGTTCTTGTGATTCGATCACCACCATCAGTGATAACAACGACGGTGGACGTACTGGTGTCCAACTGCCATGCTCACCCAAACACCTGCCACAGTCCAAGACTGTCGTTTTGTTTATTTACAAACGTTATCCTTTCCCCGTAAGCCAGAAGGCTCACCAGTAATAAGAAACGCCCACTACAATCACGCGGCTAACATGAAAAAACGCGTGAATTCGATTTTAACCCTATTAGGGGAATTGGTACAAAGGATGAAATGACACGCAACATGATAGGAAACTAGACCACGCTGGGGTTAATCGGTCCTGTTCGGGGAAATGTTACACTTCTATCCAGAACAGATTACTTTACTTCGCTTCGGTTCCCAAATTCACGAGGAAAATTGGTCTACCAGTTTCCTGTCAACAGTTGCAACAAAAACTTGAAGGTAATGTTGCTCGACTGCGTATAGGCCGAACGAACTACTTACTATAGGACTTTCATCCTGGATAAAAAGAATATGGCCCCTGAGTCTGAGTGGTCAAAACAGTTAGGTATACACGATTAGTCAAGGAAACGGAACAATAACGCATGAAAATCCCATCTACTGTCACAAGCAGAGAAAACACACCTCTAACGGGTAAATTATTGTCTGTGCCGTTAATCCTGCCATTGAACCAGCGACAAACTTGGCCAAAAGCGGCCGGTCATCAAGCAAATCTGTGAGCCAGCCGCAACTCGTGTCTGCGCTTGTTAACAGGCGCTTATAGTGTTCGTATGTGCCATACTTGAGCGCAGTCTCTGGAGCAATCTTGAGGATATTGATTCCATTACCGCGCCATAGCGATAAAGGACCGCCTTCGCGAAGCATGTAACGATATGCTGTGTGACAAGAAATCAAGGCATAAACAGAAGACAATGTAAACAATCAATATCCGGCAACAATAAGGGCGAGGTAGTATTTTACTGGAGCAACAGCCAACAGAGTAGTGCTTGTGTAGGAGCGGCGCTCACAGTAATGCGCGAACGTGTACAACTAGTTGTCGTGCCTAAATTAAACAAAGGTTTTAAAGAAACAAAACAGAAATTAGCCCACATGAAAGGAAAGACCAGACACTGCGTAGTGTACCAACTGGTCAGGTTTTGAAATGCACAGAGCACCGGCTGCCATACAACCGACCGAACAAAAGACAGGTCAGTCACCTGCCCTGCCACTGCTCTAACCGTGGGAACTTTGTGTTACCATGTTTTGCTTGAAAACTTATTCGAATAGTGCTCTCCTCTACATCCTCACTTAATTGATTTATATTCCTCTGTAAGACACAGCCATCCTCGCTACAACGACACCCTTGGGGAATGTAATGGCCCTTGTCCGGAAGTGGTCCCTATGGGGAGACGGATGCTGCACAGAAGGCTGTAGGTTCGCTGAACTGTACAAATCAATTGTAATTTCTGAGTACTAGGTGTACCGCTGTGGGGCACATAGTGGATCTAGTAAGGTTAGCTAAGTGAAACTTGTCTGCCCAGTTTCGCATGACAACTTTCATTACCAAGTCCCTTTTTAGAAAAGACGTAACGCCTTCACATAAAAAAAACAACAGCCATAGAGTAGGTGCATTGTTCAGAGACAGGCAACGTCTTGTTCTCGTTTCGTTACCAGACATTTTCAGCATTCACAGCGACTCCTGCTAGTGGCACCGATGCCTCCTCGATTGGTGAAGAAAGGTACGCATGCTAATTGCCAAGCCCGTCAGAAAGATCAACAAACACCTGACCAACAACAGACTTCTAGTACACAGTGCCACAGTCAAAGATCGAAAGCCATCTACCCGGGAACCATAAACAAATTTGAGAACGAAGAACAGCCTGAATATCGGTCTGTGACAGGTCTAACCGGTGAAATCTCCAGGAGGTGCTGCAACAAGCCACCTAAAAGCCGGTAACCAGGTAGGATGGGAATTTTCAGGTGACATGGGTGTTCACCATAACAAGTAATGTACTCAAGTACGGTAAGTGACGAACTGAAATCAAAGCACTGGCTGTGACCCAGCTTCGGTGCATGAGCTCCACGAAGCCTAGAAGAGGCACAGTGACTGAAATCCCGTAAGGTCGTCTGAGCCTAAACGAGAGCAGTCTAAAACCTAAGATGGAGCTGAAAATACCTCTTGAGTATGAGGTGGCGCCTTGTTTCCCAAGCCAGTAGCTCCAGGTCGGTTGGATGTGGTCACCGCCTCCGTTAATCCACGAAGAACCCCGAAAGGTCCCGAATTCCTTCAAAGGACTTATCGAAACGGGCGTGCATACACTCATGTATGATTTACAAGGCGATTCAGATAGCCTAAACCCCCTCAATACTTAGCACAGATCATCAGCAAAGCAAACTTCAAGTTCACCTACGATAAAATCGGCGGTGCTTCTCATAACAACTCGTTGAGTACTTTTCAGGAGTCTGCGACCATATCCACAACCCAATGAGCACAATTATGGCCAAATTGACAAAAAGCTCTGGCAATTGTGCTTGCCATCAAAACGTTTCACAAAAAGTCGTACAGGCGCCATTCCACTCCCTTCGTGGAAAACAAACTTTTCATTAGTTTTCGAATCAAAGAAAGACATCAAGTCGTTTACAACGTGCAGCAACCATGTTCTTGAGCAATGATTTCTCTATTGAATACCGATACAACGATGCCAAAGGTTAGGCCAAGGCGCTGTCAAGATTGATAGATTCTCAGAACAGACAACCGGTAGACACATAGTTGTCGCATCCATAACAATGGGACTAGAAGTACATTGTGGTAACTACTAACTAACTACTAACTACTAAAACCCAAGTGCTTCGGGTCACTTTTCCAACAGTGCGTGACCGGCTGCCTCAAAACGTTAATCACTTCCATCAAATGCTCCAATTTTTACCGGCAGCCAACTTCAATCATATTCCGACATCAATTCCCTTCTTAGGAAACTCAGCCCTCGAACGAACTCATGTCGAGCATCCTAGAATTATTCACACGAATGCTCTCGCTGGCAGCTAGGTTAACTGGGAAAAAAAACATGTGTTCCAAATGCCAACGGTTTTCCAAAACCCTTCGAAAAACACAACTGCGTACACAGATTGTGCCAAAAATCCCGCGGTCACGACTCCATGTTGACTTCGGGGGACTCATCAGTGGCCGACATTGCCTAGTTCTAGCAAATGCCTACGGAGTGTTTTGGGTGAAGTATGTCGTATCACTGGTCAGCATTATAAAACTACAACATTGAGAACGCTGATAGCTCAGGTAGCGTAGATGGTCGCTGGTTTGTTCACTGACCTGGGAGGTTTGATTGCATTGCCCAGCTCAGCGAATAAACCAACGTCCAAACTACAACATGCTCAGTCATTCCAGACTTCCGAAAATTTTGCTATCCGACGAAGGACGTGCATTGGCTTCCGTGGAGTCTTTAGTTTTCTGTCAGCAAAACAACATCCAGTATGCAAGGACACCACCACTCCACTTAAAATCCAACGGCCAGGCTAAGTGGTTTGTTGACACTTTTGAGGAAGCAACATTGAAACCCACAGGTGAGGGAAATCACCATTAAATTCTTGTTAAGCTACAGAGCAATACTAAACTCACTTACCAAACAAAATCTCACCGGAAGAGGTACTTGCGATTCGGAAAGGCCGCCTACCTGATGAGATCATTCCGGTCGTCAAGAATGCCGTCGCGGAATCGCAATCTAATCGTCATCGCAGTAATGTCAACCTCATGTTTGTGCTGACAAAATATTACCGAAGTAGTTACGGGGACAACACTAGACTGTTTTGTGAACCGCGATAAATATGAATTCCACCATTCGGACCCGTCATATGAACCACCGTCATCTCACCTTCTGGAATGCATATGCACGATCCAGTTATACCCGATATTTCTTTGGTGCTTTTGAACTTCCGTCGAAAACTGAATTCCGCAGGGGTCATTCCAGATTTTCCACCGAGCAGGGGGACTAACTGCATTCGAAATCATGTCATACTGATAGAAAGGAGCCAGCGACTGCAGTTCTAAGACTGCGAACTTCAAAACGCAAATAGGATTTCCTGACTCTTCGAGAGCTCAAGACCGGCTCCACTACTCTTGGGGTTTGTCAGGTAGGCCTGGCCCCCAAGTTTCCCTCAGCCTTGTGTACCATTTGAAAACAAATTGTACACAATTTGCAGAATAAACTGGATTCATCAGCCTTCTATCAAAGGTAAATTAGTGTACTTCGTGGACGAACGTTTCTATCTTGATCTATTCTAAAGACATCCTCTGTTCCGATGCACTTTACTGCCGCTGCTCATCCGGACTGCAGCGGTCTTTGCTGGCCCAGCTTGCATTTCGTATCATCATGTTATTCATCCTCTTCCGATGCAGCCCTGATATCATTACCCAACAATACCGACGAGAGAAAGACGCGACTGGTTTTTGTTGATCCAGCTGTCCACCTTCACAGTTGGTCGCCAAACTACAATATGTGGAAACGCGTGAGCAACCTGAACTCAGCCGCCTACAGGTCTATGAGTATCAATGAATGATGGGGGCACAAGCTGGAAAAGCCCATTACCGAGCAACCGGGTGTTCATTTCAGCGAGCTTTTCCGATCGCGTGAATCGATATTTAATGTCCTATGTTCGGATTACCGGGTGTTTTGATTTTTTATAGACTCACCACAATTTCAAATGTTTCTAAATGCGGGGTATCCTAAAGTGAAGACTATTACTGCAAGACACAGGCACTGTTGTAAGGCTACACAACTGCGTGAAACTTGAGAAATTCAACGTAGTTTACCTCGATCTGCTTTAGCTCACGGAGGCAGCTACAGTTCGGAGTCATAATTCCAGGTTTTCATGTAACAAAAAGAAGTCCGTTACAATTAGAAACCAGGAGGTAACTGCAACAATCAGTCCACCATTAGCACCAACGATACCAGCTAATACTAGCGCTCAGCTGCAATGAGATTATTCACATCAGTAATGGAAACTTCACCATGCATAGAACACGACAGGCCAAAAAGTAGACAAACACGACACCAGCAGGAATGATCAATTACCTTCAACAAACCCACTGCCCTTATGCTTGTAGCCATACACTTGACGCATCAGTTTTAAGCGATCAATAGGTGCTGTACACGTGCGCGACACCGCGCCAGCGATCGCACCAGCGGTGAGTTGTAAGAGTTGCTTTCCTGGGGTCAACACTTCAGTGGTTGGAAAGTCCTCCGGAATTCCAACGGCCACATCACTACCAACATCAATACACTGAAACGGGATAGAAAAAGTGAATGAAAGACAAGTGTGCCCGAAATTCCGGAGGACGTAAATACTGACTGTCCGAAAATGGTCCTTGAAAACTTGTTCTAAACAAATGATTCTGAGGCCACACAATTTAACAGTCAACAGGAACAGAAGAAATGGTACCATACAACTAGAGTTAACAAAACTCCATGACTTTCCATGCTGAAATGTTTGTAACGTGCCTATACAATTTCAGCCTTGTGCTGTGGTCTGAAGGCACCAGAGACTACAGAAAAAGCAGTGCGAATAACTGCGGTCAATTTTAACCACAAAACGCTTTTACACTTCACTAAAGACAAGTGTCAAGTTTACGCAGTCAAACAGAGGATTTTAAACCCCTCAGAAACATTGTGATGATGGTTCCCGATATCCAAAGATCAGTTGTTGGTGGGTTAAGTTGGGAATTCAACAAGTTAGTGACGCACAATTAGTTCACTTGTTATTAGTATACAAATGGCATGAAATCAAAATTCCCCCCGTTGTTTAGCTGAACCAGACATGACAATGCTAGATGCAACAAGGGGTCACAGTTCTACGAGTAACCTGCTGTCTTCCAGTACACCACTGGCGCAAATATCGATATAGACAGCTTGTTCGTTCGGTAATCTCTACAGAAAAATCTCACCCTGGAGGTTATCAGGAATGCTCTGTTGTTATCACCTACGGAGCAAAATTTATAGTGCCAGGGAACGTAGTACACCGCAACGGAGCACAAAGATAATGGACAACAATGATTTAGGAAACAGAAACGTTCAGTGACAATGTCGCTACTCTCGGTGCTGCGTCATTGTTAACGCCCAGCAAGGCAGACCAGACGACCCAGCTTTATAATTTGTCTCTATTTGGCCTTGAAATGACAGGGCGAACAAGCTTTGCCTTGGCTATAGTTGTGGTTTCACCTTCAAAATGTTCCTAATCCAGCGATATCTGTACAGTTTTATTAAGGCTTCCACTTAAGTAGTGATCTCATCAACCAACATTTTTCGCTGTATATCGGCACTGCACACTTGTTGTCTACAGGCGCGCAAGATGCTCCGGAGACAAAGACCATCGAATGCAAATAGGCGTTTTATTTATGCTAAACGTAGCAGGCATTTCTCACACCCATAAACATGCACTACATGGACTGACTCGTCGCACATTTGTCCCTTCAAGCGTAGATTGATCTCCCGCAATAGTCTGGTGTGGAATTATCAAATGCAAGTCTTGCCTTCGTTGTACCATCATCACCATCATCATTCTTGCCTTCGCAGTTCAAGCTCTTCCTAAAAATTTGTCGGAACGCAAATACCTGATCCTCCTAACCAGATCCTACACTGGAAAGTACCATTCGTTCCGACAGCTCTGCGCTCACGATCCAGACTTCCACCCACACACCTCCCCGTCCTTCAATTATAGGCCATTTAAATTGCAGTCACTTATCCACCATTCTGTCTCTAACTGTCGTCCAACGAAGTAAACCAAAATAAACATTTACCAGAGTCGGAAGAGCTGATCCACCTCGTGGCTTTCTGTTGAATTGGACAACAGGTAGTCCTTGCTGAAAAGTTCCTCTCCCTTTCTGCCGATGTACGTTGTCTGCTCATATAAGACCCCAATTAAATCATGTATCATAAACGGCTTAGGATGAGCTTAGATATTCCATATTTCATTCTTCGGGCATCTGGTGATCCCGGTACAATAGCTCCTAATTGCGTGGAAGTCGCAATCCGTCCCAGAGCTGAAAGTGCATGGAACCGGATTCCAATAGAGTCATCTTCCGTCGTACGATTGTTTGGTACAATTAATGCCAATGCAGACTGATGCGACCAACGCCGTTTGTTTCTGTCGGTACACATCCAGACAGATCGCGGTTCTGAAGCTCAGAAAGATGGGTTTTATCGAGATTTGTCAAAACTGCTTCGGTCAGCAAGGAGGACGGATATCGTCATCCTCTCAGGTGATTTAAGCTGGACGATTAAATGCGGTTGGGTGGTAGATTCGAAGTCGAAGCACACCGCACAGATAATGCAAAGCGACTTCTTCAGCTGTGCACCGCACATTGACTGTTCCTGTTCAGTACGAACAGCTCAACAGCAACGAGCTAATCTGGCTAGAAAGCGACTGAGGATGTACAGCCGCGCTGATTATGAGGACTGGTTGGGGGGGGTGTGTGCTACTATAGTAGTATGCTGGCACATCCGCTGCAATGTGCTCGGGCTTTTGAGCAAAAAGCTTTGGATGAGGATCCTAATCGTCCCCTTGTCTAGGTGCGGGCGCCCTAATAATGTCCCAGTCCGCGTACAACCATGAGTCGAAATATCAGCCAGGTCCCCTTGCTACATACGGCAAGGCGAACAAGCGAAAACATGCTAATACTGAAGCCTCCACTTCTTACACGTTCAATTCCCCTCTTCTACCCCAACTCACCCCAGTGTGAGTACCATTATGCAGGTCCCAGTAGAACTGACCACATTGTTTGCCGTGCATCACGCTTAGCTGCAGCCTATGCGCGCCCGTCTTCGGCAAAAATAAACAATTCGAACACAAACCGCGAAAGCGGGTCTGCTTGACAACCTTTAGTATTCGGACACTCAAGCAAGTTGGATAACAATTCGCCCTTGTTCGAACGTAGGATTCCCTCTGCTGCTCAGGACGAAATTAATGCAGCTCACCACTTCTGCACACCTCTGGTGACGCGGAGGCCCCTGAAGCTGGTCAACTACGACGACTCTCCCCAATTATCCATCAAGGTATTCTACGTGTTGGAGGACGCCTACGATGGGCTCAAGTGCCTTTCGATATGAGACACCCAGTAATTCTCCCAAGCCATCATTTCGTAACCAAGCTCCTCGTCCAGCATACTCACATACTAAACGGCCATGCTGGAAGTTTGCTCGTCCTTAATGCGCTGCGTGAAAAATATTGGGTTATCAAAGGTCAATCGGTCGTCCGGGGGTGTTCTACATTCTTCTTTTCACTGCAACAGCTGGCATTCTCAACCTGAGGTACAAATTATGGCTCCAATTCCCTAGGATAGAATGTTAACTTATGAAGCACCCTTCGCGGCGGTTGCTGTTGATTATTTTGGACCTTTATTGGTAAAGGGAAGTCGTGGGGTTGAAAAACGTTGCGCATGCATCTTTACTTGCTTGACAATGCGTGCTGTGCACATTGATCTGGTTTGTTCTCTCGAAACGGACTCGTTTTTGTGCGATTTTTCCTGGTTTGCTGCCCCGCGAGGATGTCCAATTCATATCTATAGTGATAATGGCACTAATGTTTGCGGTGATGAAGCTGAGCTCAAACAAAACCTTCAACAGATGAAGCAGGAGAGTGTCTAAAGCCCTACTACAACGAGGATGTGATTGGATCTTTACTCCACCAAAGGCCAGCCACACAGGAGGCATCTGGACATCTGATACGCTCTATCCGGAAGATATTGAGATCGCTACTTGGTGATCAGCTGGTAACTGATGAAGTCCTCACAACAGTGCTAACCGAAGTAGAAAAAATCATTAATGATCGACCCTTGACGAAGTTATCCAGATGACCCTCTTGATCTTGGGGCAATTACTCCTAATCGTCTCCTATTAATCCACGGTAACCCGTCAGTCGAAAACTCATCTGGATCGAACATGAAGTTAGCTCGACGATGGCGCCAGGCGCAACAATTAGCAGGTGCTTTCTGGGTTCGGTGGTTAAAGGAATACTTGTCTACGCTGCATTAAAGACATAAGTGGGTGGGAACTGGCCGTGAGCCTAAGGTGGGGGACTTGGTTCTCTTAGTCGATACGTCCGTATCTAGGGTGTTGTACAAACGGTTACGCCAGGAAAGGATGGACGAGTTCGTGACGTCATTGTTCGAACGGTGACGGAACTCTTGAAAAGATATGTTCGACAATTGTGTTTTCTGGAGCAAACCATTGAAGATGATCAAAGTTCACCCTTGACCCTGAGGGAGTAACGTAATTACGTAATTATTTATGTTTCCCTATTCCTCAGACTAATTCATTGCCCCTCCGGTAACTGCTCAAGTTTCAAGACTGAACTATTCTATTTTATACAAAGTCGACTCTATATTAACTGTTTTCATGACTCGACTTATTCACATTCATTTCTGGGTTTGTTGTTGAACATTTTGTCCCACTTTGAACTGCACAACATTTTCCCGTTTAATTTGTCCGATAGCACACTGCCCTTCCTGTGCCACCCTGTGTTGCAAACTGTCCAAGGTTCAATGTAGCCGTAAGTCTCCTTTCTTATAGAACCACCTATCTATCTATTTATCTATCTATCTATCTATCTGTACTCTCTGTCCAAGTCTAATTCAATATATTGTTTGCTGCCCAATTGCGACTACTGACCAAACGGAGTTGAAATTCGTAGAATTCGGTTTCGCCGCAATTATTACTGAACGTCCGTCGTTGAATTGGACTACACGTTACCTGTCAGATAGGTTACCTAGATTGTGCGTTCAGGCTAATTAACCAATCCCTTGCTTTGAGATCACGGCCTTAGCACAGGATCGTACACAAACCTTTATCTAAAACCTTTGGCTAAAGAGGCTGACCACACGGCAGTGATGGCTGCTACAAATGTGCGGTTTCTGAAGAACAAGACGTCATGACTGGAAGACGTCTACCAGAGATCCAATCATCTACCAATATGGGAGGAGGAACTCAGTGGACGCTAGGCTGGCACACTCCAGCAGAGTTATACGGGTTGCTGAAGCACACAGACCACAGTACCACGAAAAATTCCACATTCCTTGCAACACATCTCGCCACCGATAAACATCAAACCTGTTGTCGTAAGTAAAGAAGAAATCGTTCAGTTGTGGCACTCGGCCATCATGAAACTCGGAGGGAGCACAAGGGACGACATACTGCCAGGTTGCCTAAGGCCAGACAGGAACAAGCGAAAAGCTTGAGTTGGGTTCGAACCACGGGACTTAAGATCAGTGGTTTCGCGTCCTAACCACTGATTTATTTCGAGGCCGTTATTGTTGTTGGCATGCGACCCGCAGAAGTGCGGCGGCCGAAATGGTACTAAGTTTCCCAAGCCTGGATGAAAGCAATCGAAAGGTCAGGAGTGGACTGTGATCAATTAGTGACTTGATGTCTTCCAGATTCATGATATTCCCCTACGCAAGATTGCGCAGCATGCCTCATACTTCCGAGGATAGGAACATAGTCAGCAATAAAGTTGCATAGGCTTTTAGCACTTGAGCATCAGGAGTTAACGCGTCGTGCTGAACGTCTCGAGCGCGGCGATTGTGGGGAAAAACTTCCTGTCAGTTGTTTACCAGTGCATGAACCCCGCAGTATAGGACACTCCGGGGTGATGCACATTTTAACGAAGTAAGTACCAGGGGTACCGAAAGTGGCATAAAATGGACAGCCGTGGCGGTGAAGCAAGTGGTGGTACTCCAACTGTCTGCCATAACTCCATCCAGCAACAAAACAAGATACTGTGCAGCCCCATGGTGCAGGCGCTGAAGTCCAAGATGGTACGTTCTGCAGTATCGTGACCCATCTTATGCTTGAGTCATAGTCTCAAAGAAACAGAGTACAGCAGCCGGGAGACCCTGAAGTTCTTGGGAACTTTGCGCAGTTTCAATGAGAGGGATAATTGCGAGCTGAGCTCGACCACTCAATGGGAAACTACTGACCCGAAGTCCGCGGTTCAAACCCAACCCTGGCTTCTCGAACGCCATTGTCTAGGCTGGTAGCCTGGTAGCACCCCAACTTTCGTGCCTCCTTCGAAATGCACGGCGGCTGTGCATCAAATAGGTGCACAGCTGAACGATCAATTAAATTAATTTTGGGAGATTTTAATACACTCGTCTCTCAGGACGACAGTGAACAGCCCAGGAAGACTTTTGGTTGCATGCAGAAAGACATGAATCAACAGCGAGTGCCCCATCAAATAAGGAAACCAACCGGAATGAGGAGTTCCGTGACCCCGTTCATTTTGGATTAGACAAGACGACCTGGTGCAACTCACCACAGAAACAATACTTAATAAAAAATAATCGTTCAGCTGTAACACCCTTTCGGTGCCTAGCAGTCATGCCACCCGGAGGAAGCGAGGGATGGGATACTGCCAGGTTGCCCAAGCCTAGAAAGGATAAGTCGAGAAGCAGAGGCCGAGTTCGAACCACGGACCTTTCGGTCAGTAAATTCGCGCTCTGACCAGTGAGCCATCTCGCGCCATGGTGGGTCTTACTGCTTATGTTTATTCATGATGCACTTTTGTGATAGTGGGGAACCTATTGCCAGTGGTGTTGCGATCTATGCGGGAGCAATGTCACGCGAAGGTATTTTCACGAGTGACCTGGTGATGCAAAGGTAGGGGGAAGGAAAAGGGGGCAGAAAAAAGAGGAGACAAAAAGAAAATTAAGAGATAATTTAGGCGTGCCTATTCTTGAATTTCCATCATTTGAGTCGGGTGTCGCACCTGCTCACCGGACAATAACCTGGACAAAGATGAAGAATCACAGGCTCCCGCTGATATTTAGTTCCAGCTGGCGCAAGTTGATTCGTGTTTTTTCGCCAATATGACATCGAAAACGAGAAAGCATAACCTAGGCCTAGGTTGGTACCACACAAAAATGACAAAGGACCCAAGGCAGACCTGATGGACCCTGAGATCCATTTTCACGTTCTACACATGAAATCCCCCAAGGATATCCTAACTGTTAGAAGTCTACACACTGAGTAGTGGGAGTGTCCAGCTTGAAAACAAGCTTCGGAGATACAAGAGCTGGCTTGTGCAAGGTGGAAAATCTGAGGGCAGAAATGTTCACTCTATGTTATACATTGGCAAATCCAGACCGAAATGGGCTTCAGCAGGGTGTCTGGAGCACAATTTGCGACAACTAGAGCAAACGCTCAATAGTCTTACCGACACCCAGTAGAATTCCTTAAGCGGCGTCTCTCATTCCATCGTTCAGCATAACCATGTCGCACGCACGCACTGGTATCTGGTTTCTTTGAGGATGCTACTGACAGCAATTTTTCATTCGACCTATTTGGGAACCTAGAACGACAAATGAGTCTAATCCCGCCATCATGCAATTTGAACAATTTTGTCATCATAGAAACAGCAAACTGACTGAAACCTACTGCGATATGCCGCCAGAATTCGAAGATGTTCGGCAGATTTTCCGCTGGGTGGAAAAGTAGAAACTCTCGCCATTGTCCGTATTCTATATTCAGATTTCCTGCTTGGTCAACATGGCGTAGAAGCTGCTCAGCTTCCTCAGCGGTCAAAGGCATGTCAAACTGCGCAAAGGTTTCTCGGATGTCATTCACAGTGATACGGCCTGCAAGATCAGTTTTGCGGAGATATGCCTACCACTTTTATTCTTATCCAGTTGATCAAAGGCAATAACCAGTCGTTTGTCATGTTCTCGTACGTAGTCCACAAAATGTTTGTAGTCCAGAAGCCCGCCACTGCTGAGACCACATCGTCTGAGGAAACTCTAAAGAGATGGACATCAGGAAATGCGACTCACCTCTGCCAGTGCAGAGGAGATTTCCTGGCTTTTCTTGCCATGTAACTCTTCTAGCACACTGATGATGTCGGACGTGGATATTTTCCCATCTTTGTTAACATCCAGACGTTTGAAGAGCGCTTCAAGCTGGTTATCATCTTGGAATGGTGTTGAATGACAACCTGCGACCGCGACCATGGGCTACATGACGACGTGTTGCACTCAGCGTTCGGCACAACTAGGCAACATGCAGCGCGCTAAAAATGCTGAAAAATCATTGGTCACTGGATAACGGATTCATGGATTGGTGTATTTTCACACAGGATCGAGGCTTTTGCCCAAGTTTCCCGGGTCGGTTTTGTTCTTGTCGTTCTGCGGCTGTCGTTCACCTGAAAGGCACGAGCGAAAAAAGGGTGTAGCACTGCTCTTTAAGTTCTCAGCGCGGGGCAGTATGTTTGCCAGCACGGTGACTCGCATAGGAAAGTGTCTAATAGTGCTTTGAACTGGATTCTAGAAGGAGCGTGGACAACCGTCGGAGGAAGGTTATTCCACGCAGCTACTGCACGAAATGATAAAGAATTCTGCCGAATAAAAGAGTTCGCTCTGAGCTTGAAAATCTTCTTACCATGTCCCCGCCGTGTGTTTGCTGGCTCAACGGTGAACAACCTGTTGGCCAAACCTTGTTCAAACAGGGCATACGTAAGAATTAGGTTCCCTCGGAGGTGGCGATACTCGAGGGGAAAGAGGTCAAGCGCCGTGAGACGCATTTCGTA
>SJOL01006699.1:295429-337800 GCA_004794785.1 Opisthorchis felineus
TCAACTTTCGTCCATGTCGCTGCAGTCTTTGCGTTTGCATCCTCCAGAGCTTTGGAAAGAAGCTCCAGTTTCGCTTTGAGTGTCCCGATTAAAGCGGAACAGTCACACTGGCATATTCGATGTTGCGGTGCAGTTTTGGTTCCGTTTTTGGTGGCCGTCTTCTTAGTTGTGGACTGCATTGCCCCCTTAAGGTAAAGGCAACTGGCGCAGACAAACGGGTCAGGAGAGTTGGCCAGGTGGCTTACCTGGTCGTCCTGTAAACCCGTGCATTTAAAGCGCTATCAAGCCTTGCAGGAGTGGCATTGCATACCACGTCTTACACCCATTTCGTCCACATCTGTTGTGGTCCAACTATGGCTGTGGAGTGCAGCTTGAATTGATTTGCGTCATCATCGAGAATAAGTGCAAAATAGGAACTGAGTGCAAAATGACAGATGTTATCACGTAAACGTTATGTTAGGGTGAAAAAACCAACAACTGATACTCGTGAACTCTGTAAATAGATTGAGCAGTGAAATAATTCGTTCACGAATTCGCACGAGGGAAGTTTGAAACCTATTTCAAACGTACCGCGCTTGAACCGCTCGCTTGAACTTCGGTGAAATTTGTCCCTGTTGTTGAGCTCAGACTCAGAAGCGTCTAACACTTGAAGCCAGATGCGAAAACTTTTCCTTGGATCTTATCCAGGATTCATACGCACCTGCATATATCAACATATGGGCGTTCGAAATCAGTTCTTTCAATTTTCTTTATTTTTCTGTTGTTTGTTTTTCTTTCTCTTCTCGGGACACGGCAGGACTCGACGGAAGAACCAATAATCATGCATATCCTCTCAAGGGAAGCTACAGCAGTGTTTCTCAGTTCTCCAGCGGTTGCCTGAATTCCCAAAAGAGCTCAGCATAATTTTTCTTTGACCATAGTCAGTGATGAACATTGAGGCACAGGAGGTAGATTAGCTTGAATCTATGTGGCCCAAAACTCAGATAACTTACAGAATAATCGCCATATCAGCCTTCGGGCAGGTAAATCCCGAACACCCAAACAGCAACTTAAGTGAAGGATGATATGGTGGCAAAGATGTATTGGTTTGTGAATGGCGAATAGGTAGTGAGCAACTTCGTGGTCACTCTGTGATACCAAGATACGTTCCGAGAAGACTGTGGAAAGGTTGGCGTCTAGAGTCAGCATGAAGTTCTCTACCATCGCGACCACAACCACTTCAAATTGTAACTTGTACCAATAGTTTCCAACACGCTCAGAGTAGATAGCCGTTTCCTGCTCAGCTTAACGCAGTGCTCTCAAAGTGAGAAGGCGCAGGCACCCGGTACATCAGGCGGAAGCCTGTGTAGCGTTCATCGCACTCCTGAAAAGGCCTCTTAGCATGCTTTCCGCACGTCCGTCAACAACAGTCTCTTTAATACGATCTACCCCCGACGTCCAGATATTCCGGCGGGTTCAGTGGCCTTCAAAGTTTCTCTCAGATTCCTTTTGATCGTTTTATTTTCTATACTATGGGAGCCAACCCCTCGAGCATTTTGGCATTGAGCACCTCACTCAGATTTGTACTTCTGTTGGTCGCCACTCGTGGAACTTTTCCCACGTGTAATATTTTCTTTTTTCGGGACAGGGGACCAGGCTTACACACAATACTAAAGGCACGGGTGAAAGACCGTTCGTACCATCAATGAGAGTGCCGCCCCTTCTTCGGGCTGAATATATCTGAGATGCACACTCATTATCCTCCGTGCACTACCGGCTGCTGCTTTGCACCGGTCAACAGTGTCAGTTTCACAGCAAAAAATATCGCCCAGCCTTCAACTCTTTCGTGTGAGTCTGGGATATGTATTCCAGACGCACCGCCCAGAGTGTTTGGAAAGGCAATAACCGGCTGAATAAGAAGAATACGCCTTGTCGTGTCAAACTGGAGATTTGCGCAATCTCTCACTTCACGGCCTTCTCTGGAACTGTATGCAGGCCATAAGCGGGTGTAATAATAATGATAATAATGTTTATTCCCAACTTGTGGGTGGCATGCCGTCAGGCATGATCATAAGGTTACAGTCCGAATAAAGGCATGACTGGCGGGGATTGTGGGTGCAGGGGTTTTGGGAAAAGGGACAGCGTCATAGGCGGGGGGCATTATCCGATGTGGACGTGGTCATCACTAAACCGGCAGGGGCAGCGAGGCACAGTTACTATGTTTTTTGGAGAGAACATCGAGCAAGATCAGGTCGGTGGGATTTGAAGGTGGCGGGCAAAAACTAAGCGAGGGAGGGCAAAACAAGAGGCTTCCTGTTTGACACATGACGAGAAGAGTGTAACTGGTTGAAACTGAGGAACCAGAACATCAGATCTGGTGAAGCAGCAGAGTTGGCGTCATCCAGCCGGTCAAGTTGAACTAAAACCCAAAACCACCGCTGAGGCCTCCTGACCTTGCACTGTTGAGCTCATGGCCAGGGTCACAAGAAGCGTAGGCGGGGATGATGAAGTGGAGGGATTGGCAAAGCGTATAGATGGTAACAGGGCCCTCAGGATCATGGTGTACGGTGAAACTGTAGAGACTCACTGGTGTCGCTGTCGTGGAGCCGGGCATAATAGTTCTTTGGAAGAGTGAGGTGGTGCCAACACACGAGTCAGAACGCGAGCTGTATAGAAAATTATTGATTTTTGTTGGGAGCACAAACTGAAACTCCACCAAAATGGTTAAATTCGAACGACAGGTTCAGCAGTTTGGAATGAACAGCTCATGCAGGAGGCTGGGGCCAGGTGGGGAGCTTATTCGTATTTGCAGTTAATAGAACGAGTGGGCGGGAGGGTACAGTCGAGAACTGGAGGGAAATAGTTGTGGGTAAGCTATCAAACTGGGTATGGCAGTTCTGTGCCATCATTGGCCTGACATACTTCGGTTTTCGGACAGCCCCATAACGGACGTCACACAAAAGGTCATTGGGCTGGGATGTGCAATTCTCTGAGCAGCGGGATCTTTTAGGTTTTTTTTGGTCCAGTTGGGGATCCCTGTGGGTGTAGATTCATAGGCCAGGTGGAGTGGATAACAGCCAACCAGGTCGTCCATACCTGATATTGTCGAAGTTCTTGAAATTTTAGTTTCCGCGCGTTACGTTTGTACCGACGCAACCACAAGTTTCGTGTCAACCGCAAGGCCCGAAGGTAGAGGGCACTCAGGTGAAGGACAAACAAAGAACGTAATGGTGATCCTGGAGGCATCTCTAGTTTTGCGTGAATGCTTTGGAGGCTGTCCCCCATAACGAACCGGTAAGTTTAGCCTTCTAAGTAACTCATCTGGACACCCCCATGTACTCCGGTTTACATTATGGTTCTTTCGTTCAAAGAATAGCAGGCAGCCATTTACCGGGGCATTTGCCTTCCCGAAGATATGTTGTAAAATTCAACAGTGTATTTCGCTCAATACGTCATCTCAATTTATCCAAAAATACAAGGGTCATCCTATGTGGGACCTAATCTCTGAGCTGGTATTTTTCGATGTCAGAAACACCAGGACGGTTTGCAATGCCAATAATAATACTACTAATATTTATTCCCAACTAATTGGTGGCATGCCGTCAGGCATGATCATACTGTTGCGGTCAGAATAACAGCACGACTAGTGGGATTTGCGGGTACTGTGGATTGCGCAGGAAAGGGTTCAGTATCATACACAGTGGGCATTATCCAATGTAGACTTTGTCGCGCCTAAACCGGTATGGACAGGGAAACACAGTTACTATGACTTTATCTTTCTTTCAGGAAACATATCAAGCTGAGACAAGATCAGTTCTTTAAGATTTGAGGGTGGCGGGCAAAGGCCAAACGAGGGAGGACAAAACAAGAGGTATCCTGCCTGGTATATGATGAGAAAACTTCAAATTGCGAAAAATAAGGAAGCAGAACAGTGGATCTGGTGAAGCAGCAGAGTTGCCACGATCTGGCCGGTCAATATGAAGTAAATCCTAAAACCGCCGATGAGGCCATACGGCCTTGAACTGTTGGGCTTATGGACAGGGTCACGAAAACCGTAACAGGGGATGATGAAGTGGAGGAATCAATAATGCGGATGAATGGTAGCAGGAATCTCAGAATCACCATGTACATTGAAAATGTGCAGACTCACTGGTGTCACTGTCAGAGTAGAGTCGGGTGAAAAAGTTCCTTGGTTGAAGAAGTTGGTGCCAACGCGCAACGCGGAACGCAAACTGCACAGAAAATGACTACTTTGTGAGAAGCACAGGACGAAAGTCACCGAGATGTTTAGTTCCGAACAAAAGGTTCGGCGAATTACAATGAACTCGTCCCTGAGGCAGCTTCGGCCAGGTGAAAAGTTTGTTCGTAGTTGAGGTAAGGGAACGAGTGGGCGAGTATGCTCGCGTCCTTCCGCTTACTGGTCCTTGACAAATGAAAGGGAGTGCCACTCTGGTGCATTCAGATAGGACCAACGTCCCAGCATTGTTCCAGACGCACTGTCTGGGCCACACACTGGAGTTCAACTGGCGGTAGTACCAATTTCGGTTGTCCTTCGCGTTTTCTTCCGCCGATCTTCCCAGTTTTTGGCCGTTCGTTTCATGTATATGTTCCGCGGGAACACAATATGACCTCTGGCGGTTCGGTAGCTCTTCCGAATCAGTGTTTCCTCAAGTACTCCAATCTTTTGGAAGGTCTCTATTCAAAGCTGTTTCAGGGTTAGGCTACCATGCTTCTGGACGAATTTCCGCGGAGGCACTTGGTTTCCATCAGACACTTAAAACTGGAAACCATTTACTTGCTGTTGCACACGGGTGTTTCCATTATGAGCTCCTCAAGATCCTTTGGAAAGCCCAACTTCTTAAACACTAAGATAGACAGGGTTGTCGAAGCCCCCATTTGTGCTGACGACGTCTTTTCGACTGGGGGTGAAACTTTTGCAAGCCAACTGACAAACCCAGCGAACATATCAACAAAAATCTGCTCAACCACCAGTCAACACGCGCGAGCTACCAATAGTTCAACACAGTGACAGCTGTTTGTTGCTAAGTCAAACGTTGGTTAACACAGTCATTATTTCTGGCGGACATTGCACCAACATCTCAAGAGTAAAGTAAAGCGCGATAGAGTCCTTAGCATCGACGTTGAATCTAGACAAACTTCCTAAAATCGTCAGAACGCCCCGGTTTTCAGATGCTGCAGCGGTAAGTGTACCACACGTAAAGTCGCTCATGTGACTGTAGATCATACAGCCTCACGCTCCAGCGGCCGGATGATTGTCGTACGTACTGGCTGGCCTCGTCGCTGTGCAGCAGTGGAGAACAGCTAGAAAAATTCCGTCACATTTTCAGTCGTTGCTGCTATCCACCCTTTCCCAATCTAAGGACGACTCCACTCCAGTACCTCGAAAGCTTTAGCAGGCTTCGGTGGCCAACACTTTATTTAGCCCCCTATGATAACAAGTCCGTTCGTCTTGCTTATTGCGGTTATTAGAGGTATTTGCGTACATAACGCGTAGCACCTACAACTTAATCATCAATATATCCGCTCTCTAGCAAACTTTAGGTTTGGATCCCGGAGGTATTGCCTTTTTTTCTGAGACCCGTTGGCCACATGTAGCGGTTTTTGCCGCAGATGTCGACAAATCCGGTTCCATTGCGTGAAAGGTTTCAGCTCTTTGCGGTATCCCACTGCGGAGTAGTCCTTTGTGTGAGCACCATCAGCTCCTTAAATATATGGGGTTTGCAACGGTTTTGTTCCCAACGGCACGCTCGACGTACGGACTACACTGACTGACTTCGGTGGCCTTGACTACAGTTCCAAGTTATCTCGTGTCTACCTGTTCATTCACTTGTTTGCCGAACGATTTCGCGCTAATGAGCCCAACACGTGCTACGGTCCCTTTGTGTCCCTTGGGTTGTTTTAGTTTTTCGGGATGTATTTGGAGCACCGCTTTTTGCTGATCCCGTGCCGCTTATAATTAATTTCAACTCCTAATGTTTAGCCCCCGGTTTTCTTGTTATCCGCAGGCTGGGAAACGTAAGCTGGGACATTTTTCGACGCTCGGCAATTAAGCTCGGGGTGGTCACCACTCGAGCGCTGTTTGGGACACCACGATGAGTGAACTTCTCACCGTGCTCAGAAATTTAAAATAGTCTACTCACTGCACCACTTCTTAATATACTCGGTTCGGTGGAATGTAGCGTTCCAAGATTGGACGTCGTCATTTGAAAAGAAGATTGCCCAAAATTAAATGAGTTCTTCACCCAAGTTTTCACCTCCAAGATCCTGCTTCCCGGAATCTCACATGTTCGGTCGGAGATGTAAAGCGGCCGGTCAATTCCACTTGGGTTAGCTGGTGTCAGAACGACTCCCCTAGGATTTCCTCTCAGTAGCAGTTTACAATTGAACTAGTTATTTTATGTTCAAGGTAACTTAGAACACACGTAAGTAACGACGCGGATATATCATGTACATGCGGCCGAAAAAGGCAGCTTTGCAAGGGTAAGTATGGAACCCCGATAACATATCCAGACACCACACAACAGTTTTCCGATGTACTGACTAACGGACACGCACGCTTGCAAACTCTGACAATCCAGTCAGCTACCACAGCACTCCACCGCTAGATTTGGTCAAATCCTGCCTGGAAGCGTTCGGCCGGCTTTGACCCCCGTGTTATCGTCCTAGGCACCCGGACGAATATGTACCGGCTCCTTGCTTCAAATTGGAGTCCATATGTATGGTTAGCCAAAGGGCTGGTTCCACATCCAGTCCACGCTTTCTGGTTCTGACACGATCTACGTGACAAGCCGTACATCGATGGGGCTGTGGTTTGTTGACGTGACACATCCATGCATCCGTTCCTCAGTTGGGGGATAAAGTTTGACGTAAACATCCTCGCCACTTCCTTTGCGCAAGATCGACCGTGTTTATTTTCATTTTCCTTCCTCGATCACCGCCGTTGTTTAACCTTAAACGCCAAGTCCGCCAGTGGCAGATCCAGAATTGGTCGAAGTCTCCGTCCATTAGAAAGTTGGACGGTGAGCGCCCTGTAGTAGTATGCGGTATACCCCCGTATTGCAGTGAGAACTTCTCCAGTCTCGTTTGTAGAGAACCTGAGCTTCGTTTTGCCAGTCCACTTTCTACCGTCGCTATTAAGCTTTCAGCTAGGCCGTCGGAAGTAGAATGGTGTGTTGCTGTTAAAACGCATCCTAACCCGTTGGTTTTCAAAAACAGTTAAAATTCCGCCGTTGCATCGTTGGAAACAATCGTATCAGGTACATCATGCGATCCAAAGGCACTATGTGGTGGTAGTAGTAGATATGGTTGACGCACCAGATGCATTTCTAGCCGGCACCGAGTCTATCAATTGGAAGGTGCGTCAACGATCGCAGGGATCGTACAATCATCAACATGACCACGAAAGTCAACATGTGCGCAGTTCCACTGCCGTGACAACCGCTGCCATGGTGATATGGCTGCTGGTGCTGCCAGTCCTATTCTTCTGGAACCCATCACAATGTTGGGCCACCGGTTCCGCGTCTTGATCGATATCAGGCCACAAAACACAGTTTCGTGCTGAAGCCTTCATTCGCGTGTTCTTCTCCCGTAAAATTCCCGGACGGTAGCTTCTCGGAATAATCACTCTTCCACCTCAGAGTAAACACCAGTCTTCTGCAGTTAGCTCCGACAGCCGTTCACAAATGCACTAAGTGGTCTCCCGGAATTCTCCGGAAACGAAGGACAGTTGAGAGTTCTGGATGTGTTCTTCTTTTGTCGCTTATTTGCGCGGCGGTGAGAGGAAAATCGACAAGCTGACCCACCAGACTTACCAGTGTAGCTGGTTTTTGTGTGTGCAATGGCACATCCAGTAAGGGTAAGCCCGCGCCAGTATTGAGGGCTTAATGTGGCTTGGGAAGCATGTAGGTGAAGACGCGACGCACATGCGGCCAAACATGCCCTCTTTGTAAAGGAAAGTATACAACTCTTATCACATGTTCAGTTATCACACGAAAGTGTTCTGGTATGCTGACGAACGGGCACGCGCGTGTTAACTGTCATGCACATCCAAAAAGCCACCACGACCACGCAACAGTTTGCTGATGGATCGGCAAACGGACACCTACGCGTGCAAACTCTGACGGATCCAATCAGTTACTACAGTAGCGTTGGATTTCTGCTTCAGATATGAGTAAAGCTTCCCCTAGGAAGTGACGCACGCCACTTCAACGTTGGCATTTTATTTCATTTGGAATGTTCCCTTTCCCCCACGGCAAAGCCTTCAGGCCAAATCTTATTTATACCCCAAAGGTAAACGTATTTCATTAATCTCTTACGGTGCGCAAACGGGCCTGTTAAAGTGTCCTGCTTCCTTGCCAAAATCACTACGCTGAGTTTGTCCCCCACGAATGTGCATTTTTACTGGGATCCATCGTTATCCCAGTCTCCTATTTCGTTCCCACCAGCATTTTTAGGCGCCGGACCTGGACCTTGAGTTGTGCCTCTGATCACGAATTTTTAATGTTGTGTTCTAATATGGCGCGTGGAAAGACATCACTCATTGGGACAGGTGGATCATGCAAAATATGGCAAATGTCCCATCGGAAATTATCAAACGTCAGACGATAACTTTTACGGCAGGATCCGAAGAATAAGCCTGCAATGTTTTGGCCATCAGGTTTGGAATTTCCGTTTGTTACCACGAATCTGTGCATCACGTCTGACACCCTCGGTCACCTCATTTCCATAGGATGAGCCTCCGTACGGATAAGTCTTAGGAGACTTTTTCTTGGGGGCAAATTAGCACATAACAAATGGTGCTGTAGATACACAGCTACAAAGCAAACATCTAGAACCAGGAACTGAATGCCAGGTCTTATGCGGGTACAATGGAACCGGACATGAGATACTCTGGACCCACCACGAGAACTGGTGCTGGCCTCAAATAATCCGGGCCGTAATTTCCTATCAGTCTGCCCCGTAGTTTGGGGACTCCTGGGTCAGTTTACCTGTTAGTGCAGACAAAGTTTTTCTCACACTTAAGGTGTGCCGGAACAGTGTCCCTATATCGTCTCGGTAAGTGTTCTGATGTTCGGTGAAGAAGGCTGTAGTTGCAGACCCTTTAGTTGCACGCATCACTTTAGGACGCCAGAGCGGTTGAGATCATCTGGAGGATACCAAGGTCAAAAGACGATTGGTTAAAGGGGCTTAACACCCTTGGCTTTTCCTGCTGATGAGAGATATTGTTGATGTGTTTTTCATCGGCATAGAAGTTGGTGGTTACGCAGTCCAATTGTGTAAGCTCGGTCACCAAGTTTCGCGGAATTCCTGTGGATTGGGCAGATTTGTGCTGGGAGCACTCCGAGACATACGTCGCAGTTCAATCGAAAACCATGGAGCGCCAGAAGCAAGCTTCTACACAGAAACATGGCATCATCCGGTATTTTAAGTACGCCCTGATGTTGCGCTTTACCATCGGCATTCTAGGGAAATCTATTTAAATTGTTTGTTGGGTGCGCTTTACGAGTTTACTCACACTCATCCATGCATGTCGTTAAGCATGTGGCTGAGTTTCTTAGTGGCCTCTATTTGCACCACTACTATGCAATCTCTGAAATGCTCTGAATAATCTTCCTTAAAAATGCACACCTCTTTGCGTAACGACAAAATTTGTTTCTCTCTGCACATGACCTTTGAAAGCACAGTAGTGTGAGTGTAATAAGTTCTGTGAGAATGCTGACAATCGCGCTAAAAGTTTGTTGCCTCCTTGTTTTGCTGGGAGTTGTTCGTACCCGCATTGTCCTACCAGAGTACGCGTTTCGGTTTGTGATGTACTTATAATTCTGCTGTTGTATTCTAATGTTTCCAAGACAATCTAGACAACCAGTTCTTCTGAAGAGACTTGGCGAATAATACCTACAATATCCCAACAAAACCGCGATAAGAAGTAAGCCTGATTCTTCAGAAAACCGTTTTATTGACTTCTGCGGACGTTTCGGACATAATCTTTGACAAAGTCTGCATGAAGAGATGATGCTGGTATCTGGTATCCGTAACAATTTGGCGATCTCCAAAAACCGAGGACCATCGAGGGAATTGAAATGGCCGCACCGGATTCACGCCTTTTGGCTTGAAGGTACAGTGCAGTTTCGATAACATTTGCTGACAGCCTCCCTTGCAGATAGGGAGTGCAGATGGCGTCATTCTAATGTTTTTATGCGCACCGCAACTTTACCAGTGTACTATATCGTCCAGGATTCTGACCTTAGCTATCAGGCTGAATGCTGGTTGAATTTCCTAGTGGACAGAAGGGTGATTTCAATGTTTATCTTTTCCAAGCATTTGAGTCTTTACAGAAGACCGGACTTCACTTGAGACACTTCTTTAGTGAAACCAATGAGATGTTGATCCAGTGGGACTTTGAAATTGATTAATGCAAAAGCCCCAAAACATATAAACCGGAAGTTTGTTTTGCACCTTAGTCGCCTTTCTGAGACTCAGTAGATGTGCAACGGACCTTTGGTCCGCTGGACCTACGGTTTGAATCACGGAAATGTTAAATCCCCCCCATGGCGTCCATATTCAGCCGCGTAACCTTTTATCGCTTGGATGAAATTCTAATTTTGACCGATGCCCGAGTGCTCTCCTTATTGCAGTTGGTTCTTCTTGCTTATACTGCAAGAAATGTAGGATAAACATTTGTATTTTACTGTTTTTCAAACGAAAATGGAAGTAAGCAGGGTGAAAAGCTCGACTGCACGTGAGAACCGACAGCGTACAAAGAACAAATCCCATCAACGACTCGTCCATTCCACTTACGTTATCGGACGAAAGATTCCACTTGTGCCAGTGTCACTAAGGTTTAGGCGTGTTGAAATACGTGTAACAGTATAAAGTGCTATACATGGTCAAAAACTACTGAATTCAATGAGCTCCTTGTGATCTTTTCACACGTTGCTCGTTTATTTCACATCAAGTTCATGGGTCATCACCAAGTATTTAATGCATGAATCGCAATTTTATCTTGATTGCGGGAAATTTCACTGGACAAACGAGATATTCCAGCGGCTAAAGAGGCATTTTTGGCCCGTCCAGCGTCACCTCCGCGCGTTATGAGTTGTAGTAGTAGTAGTGGTAAGGCAGACGCCCTTGCACCACCTGGTTTCCCATACCGATAGGCATTTATGGGTCACTAGCAGTGAGTGAGGAGGATCCATTTTTGATTGCAAATTTCTTGGGGCGTCTGGTCAAAATCAAGCTGTTGTCTGCCCCGTATGTCCCATAAAACTCCGGGGAGACCTGGAAGACAACCCTCTTGCTTGCTCGCAGAACAACCTTATGACTCACGCTGAACAACCTTATCAGGGTAGGCAGTGCAGGGATTTACAGGCCGAATCCCTATTAGAAATCAGTCGAAAATAGGACGAAATATTAACTGCCATTCATACGGAAAGAGAGTCTGCAAGCAGTGCATCAAGGGGCACCACGTTTGAGAACTGTCAGCACCACTCATCAATGTGAGTCATCCTACCCCCTCTCTTATTCAACCAGCGTGTAAATCTCTGCGCAAGCAGATTCTTTAATTTCGTGCCCGAGAGTCTGTAACCTCTTTAGTTGTGTTCGCACTAAGCAATGCCGCACTGGAAAACCATTTTGCTTTCCCCAGTAGCTAGCAGGCTTTTAGTCGCACAAAGATCATTGGATTCCAATCACTAGAAGTGAACCGGAATTTATTTCGATGAAAATGGGGGAAGTTCGGAGTTGAGGATGTTATAGAAAGAAGGCGACTTCTCCAAGCCTTCACGAACCACCCATGACAGTCCGTAACTTCGTGGATTCCATGCCGAAAGTAGACCTTGTGTACATTTAAACAAAATTCAACAAAACTCTTGCTTTCTAGGGGGATTTTAAATTTTTGTATGGATACCGCCGAATGATAAAAATTGCCGTAAAAGCTTTCTTTGTTTGAAGTATAGTTTCAGGGGAATTTTGGCTGTGCGTCTAAGGATTGGTCTCGAAGGACAAGGACAACCACCGGCCCATCGCTACGCTCCACCACGCTCCCCAACAATGCAGTGGTGATGTCACCTCGATTGGTGATGAAACGTTTGCAACCAAATTGCGCAGCTCAGCAAACAAACCAACGACCACAAGTGTTGTATATTCCATTCATGTTTTGTGCTCCGTTATCACCCAGCAATAGAAAAATGCAGTGGTTGATTTCTCGCTGATTATTTTTATTCTGTCAAGCCTTAATGTTTAGACACCCGAAAAAACCCATTAGACAACCAATTTTGTGTAGCTGAAGGTTATATAAACATGCCTGCCGTTGCTTCGCTGCAAAGTGCCCAGGAAAAAGCTAGAGATTAGAAGTCGTTTCGTAGTTGTTTATCCTCCTTCGACCAATTTTAAGCAAGTAAATAGCCATGAAGAGTTATGATAGGTAATTACTGGCCAATGTACCGTGTTTTTCCTCACTGTATAATCAGCAGCTAACCGTCATATGTCGTAAAATTTACGCGTCACTAACACAGGGCTATCGTGCTTAAATAATAGTCTATCAGTGTGGCCGTGGCATAACCATTTTTGACAGCCTAGACGAGCTGGAAAGTTGATGTAAGGCGGCTCAATGCCTCTGTCGGCTTTCTGTCACGCTGGGCCCCGAAATCCTTAGGGTGATGGGGTTTCCGTGCCAGATTTGTGACATTCTGCTAAATAGCCTTTTCAGCGGCGTGTTATCCCTCATCAACAATGGCATCGGTTTTGACCCACCCCATTGTGCAAGTCGCTGGCCCGCTGGTTCATAGTCTTCCGAGATTTTGCTGCTTTCGCTGACTTCGGTTGGCCTTTCAGCATGTTTCTTGGCGTCATAACCCCATTGGGTTGTGGTGCAATTTTTTGCTGCTTAATTTGATTTGTCTTAGATAGAAGTAATTTTTGCCCGAACCCTTTGTTATTGGGTGATCATAGTGTTATACAGGCTGAATTACTGCCTTCATCCAAAACCCAACCAACATGTCCGGAGTGTTACCTTCTACAAATACAGGCTAGTAATACGCCCACGGAAGTTGTGACCTTGCAATCCTCTGGTGCGGAAGATACTGGCGTACAGTGCAAACGGCCCAATCAGGATGAACTTGCCGGCAAAATGTTTTCCTGCCGTATTATGCAACACACCAGAAGTAAACGAAAATTATTTTGGGGGAAAATATGGGGTGTTCGAATTCTCGACTGATAGGAGGAATCAGTCTAATCAATCTGCACGGTTTTATTATATGTTGCTCATAGCATTTTGTTGAAATGATTGAAATTTTAAGGTCATCGACCACTAAGACTCGCATTTCATTACCGGTATACGAGATAAAGCGCAAAATCAAACTTGAGCATATTGTAGCATTCCGCGATGTTCTTTACAAGTGAGATAACATCTACAGAATACCCGTATCAATTTACACTCAGAAAAATAGTGGAATAGCGTGTACATACGTAAAACAACGCCGCCCAGTTTTCGCACAATGGAATTGATTCCTTGAAAGCTACGACATTTTCAGGGTTGCAACTTCATAGTGTAGAATGTCTATGTATAATAAATTATTATGCAAATTATCTACATTGGTGAGTTGTTTTAGTGAGCGGATCTTCAAGATCATCAAACACCACCGGCTGTGAATACGTTGCCTAATGTAATAAGAAATCGCGAATTGCGGAAAAGGGTGAATCGCTTACAATGGACAAAACTTTTGATTGTTTTGCAGCTAAAATAATTCGGCGAACATTATAGAAACCACATGGCTGAATATCACAGTTACCAAAACCTTTTGGATTCTCATTTTCGTCAGATAGTCCAAATGTGTTTTTTCTCTTTTGTGGATGCAAAATGTGCGGAGGTGCCACTCCTGTAAAAAATGTTTGCTCAATAATTACTATTACGAGTTGAAATCGCGCAAGCCGCATTCATTGTTGCCGGAAAAATCGTGCAAGTTTCTTGTTAAACAGCAGAGTATTCCGTTATAACTTGCAAAATATGCTAAGAAGACCATGACGTCGATCGTAGCGGACAGCTGAACTAACCAAGCTGGCGCACACGACCAAAATGCGGTTAGGGGTCCACGGTGCCCGATCAGCTGGCCGGAGAGCGCCCATCCATATCTACCGGGGAAAGTGTCCAAATTAGACGACATAAAAAGTTGAATTTTGTTGGCCGTTTTTGACTTTGTGCCTTGAAGCAGCAGGATTTGCCCCTGAACAATCATTTGCTTGATGATGGCTGTGGCCCTTCCTGGTTTCAGCCCCTGAATCTTGTCCATCACCCTGTTTGGTTGTTTACGCAGGCCATCCAAAGCTGTCAGCGGTGGTTTGGGAACAAGTTTAAGGGGTACACAATCTTCCGGTAGGTTGTAATCAGACAGCCACCGTTGGTGGATAGGTAAGCCACCTGAGAAAAAATCTATGAAGAATAGTTCTTACTGCTTAGAATCGAGTGATCTCCAAATACAGAGAACAAATGTATGCGGGGGAGCCACATCGTCTTGTAGAAGGGGCATATGCATTGTCCAGCACAGGTATTAACCGTTTGGGATCACCCGGGTGTTTGCACCATGAACTATAAGTTAGATAACGTGGGTTGACCTCACCGTGTTTATTCCAACACCATAATATTGCAGCCCTGGCGGCCATGGCTCCAAGTGTCTCAAAACGAGGGAACATGCATACATAGTCATTCGACAGACCACGTTCAGAACGTAGCTGTTACCCTCCAGGATTTTCCGTCGGTCACATTGATACAACGTATACATCTCAAGTCCTTGCATGAGCCACTCGGCGTACCAGGACACCTTTTGTATGGCGTGCTTCAGTGTGTCGGAGTGGTTCGCCCGGTTTTTAAGGCTACCATTTACATTCTGCGAACTGTTGTTGGTCACACTGCCTAAGTAAACCATCACGGATTGTGCATGTACAGCCCACTGTCGGATGATATACAGCCAGTGAGCCGTAAGATAAGGGACGAATCGCGGGTCTGTGCGGCGCAACATTTGCAGATCCCGCCGGAATCTGTGTGCTCGTATTATGATGAACAAAAACCCGCTGTACGGCATTGTCCAAGCGAGCCATGCGGTGGAATATATGCCGGCTGTTATCAGAATGTGTCTTCAACCGAAAATGCATAGATGTTATATGATACATACATGCTTCCTGATAGCTTTTCTAATATAACAGTAGCACAGCATTACGCTAAAGCCGAACACGACTCCTTCAGCCCGCATTTATGTCGTCAACTTGTCCATGACGAAAGCCTTAACTTGATGCTGCTCCCCCATCATTTCCCTGAACAAGCCGAACAGTTTAAGCATAGGGGAAAGCTGTTCGCTCCCCACGAAGGCTCACATCACCGTACGCCTCTTATTCATGCCATCCTTTATCAGGAGGGTATACAGCTTGTATCTACAGGCCGAATATTAGGTACTTTAAAAAAACTCACCCAAAACTGTTTGTCGTGTGCGTTCCGTAGACATCTGGAAAGCGTCGGAACGACGCTATCTGCTGCCATCTGGAGAAGCATATGTGGCTATAGTGACCTTCCCCTGACTGCAGCACAAGCACGTGTTCGGCCTCCCAAATTTTTTTCAGAACCGAAGGCATATCATCTGCCAAAACAAAACCCAACTATGCGGCAACTGCTCAACAGAGCTGGTCGACACTTATGGCGGCAGATGTATATATCTCGAATGGTAAGGATCTTTTAGAATTCATCGGCCACAAACTCCCCCACTTCATACGACGGCGTTTCGTACTTCAGCAGGGCCCTGCAGGTGCCCAACACCTTTTTGGGTAGCCGTCGATTTACCAGAAGCCGATCGCACAAAAACTTAGAAACC
Organism: Opisthorchis felineus; assembly: GCA_004794785.1. Taxonomy (NCBI): domain Eukaryota; kingdom Metazoa; phylum Platyhelminthes; class Trematoda; order Opisthorchiida; family Opisthorchiidae; genus Opisthorchis; species Opisthorchis felineus. The sequence continues at coordinate 311,284 of SJOL01006699.1, forward strand.
TTATGGTTGTGTTCAAGATAATAAGAGGTGACTGCGAGATGGTCCCCCTGCCTTCTTAAACAAAACCGCACTGGATAGCCGGTGCTTTGCGTACTGTGTTTATTAGAACATACGCTCAGCTAACTAGCTTCTTCGGATTACTCAACTTTTGTTTGTCTTGCAGGACGCCTTCTGCATTTATAGTGCACCCACTCGTAACGCAAAACAGCGTTGGTGCTTCGATTACTGGATGAACGCACAAAAGTCACACAGTTATCCTTCACGTATTCATTTAACGCCTTCTCAAACGCCGTGAAGAATGAAAACGATATAGCCCTCAGTTTCTGAGCAAACGTGTTTGAGGCCACTTCTGAAGTCATAGAACAGCAATTTTAGAGTCAAACGTGCGCCAAACATTTTGAAAGGGACTTAATTAAAACAAATCGGGGAAAAATGACCGCAGATTAGGGTGATTTTTGGTCTGATCACTATGCAACAAAATCCAACATTTTGGCGTGAAAGGTTATATTCAACTTACAAAGATTTTGCAGAAGAAAGCATTGTGCATCCAAGGCGCAGCAGTCTTGAGCATCCAAAACTCATAAGTTCATAAAATACGCGTTGACTTTCCGAGGCTTTTTGTTTGATACCTAATGCGATTAACAATATCCGGGTTTGATGCGCTTTAAAATGTCGATTTTGACTCACACGGTATTGAGCTTTCTTTGTTTCTTTCCAATTTTGGTTCTAGTGAACGCAACTACGCGCACCTTTCAACATCCGGGTTGTAGGCTTATAATAGGGGCCTATCCTTAGGCGCACACTCCGAAACCATGGCTTGAACGAAGAAATCTTCAACATAAAGTTTTAGCATTTGACGTCAGTTATTCGTACCCTTAAAATCTTCACGTAGCCGCAGTTTTGTTGGAAGTTGCCTAAGCGTACTCGTGGTCCACTATAGGTATGTAATTCATATTTTAATGATTGCCAATGGCTTCGAATGATGTCTCCGTGGAGATAGTGGAAAATTTTGTGTAAAATCTGGTTTCTTCACGTGTTTTCTGCTGTATTGGATTTGGAAATAATCTCAAGACTACATTAACAATAATTACGCCCTCTTTGTCCGTGCAAATTCAAAATGGAGCAGCCATTCGCGATCTGTATAGGAAAGGTTTTCGATGGTCTCGGCAGGCGTCCTGCAAACAAAGCCGAGGAATTCATCACAGCTAGTATGCTTTTTGCTTTTTATGATGGTCAGCGCAGGTTTTAGCGAGTGCGCGGCAAGGTTTTATCCTCACCGGTACACTGACCCCTTGATTTGGTTTGCTCATAGGCAGAACAAGCAGACAGTACAATAGGGCGGTCAGTGCTTTGAAGTTCTGACACAACTTCAGTGGACTGGGAGGGTCTTGTGGGAGCATGTAACACGCTCGGTCGGAAAATAGTAGGGATAAAGAGACTTGGGATGGCGGTCGCAGTCATCGCAACGTCGTACTTGAGTTCGTGGGTAGCCCCGTACATGATTATCTTGGGTAACTTAGTTGGGGTTGTCATGGTAGTCAGTATTGGCCAATTAATCGTGACAAATTAAGACCAGCATGGATCAGCGATATTATGGGGTCCATTGAGAGCCAGGCACAGTTCATTGCTGCCACTCAAATGAGGCAAAATGGCAGCCGTGTATACATTGGGGAACTAAAATAGGAAAAAGTGGTAAGAAGGTCTGCTAGAGGGCCCCATGGTATGACTTAGACTGCGGCCCGAAATAGCGGGCAGCTAAGACTGGTCACACTGTCTAACTACTGCAGTGAGGGGACACTGCTTGATTTCATTTCAGTAAACCTGTCTAGCGAAAGTGGCTTCTTGAAAATGAGGACTGGACTGACTACACATTACGTTTGTACCGATGCAACCAATAAATAGAAACATAATTCGCCAAGGATGGTTGTGTATCTTTCAGACATGTGCCTGGTAGACGGACGACATGTATGGATATGAAGGGCCGTCGTTAGCCATTGGAGTAGGCTGCCGTGCATAGCTGAGGCCTCATAATCAGCGTCTCACAGCCACCGGCCTAGCAGTTGCGATAAGAAGCCTAGGTAGGCGACATCGAGTACAGTTATGAGTATGACAGGCCGTCTTTATCCGTTAGGTTAGGCTATTAGGCATAGTTGATGCCTCATGTTCATCCACCTGCATAGATACTGGCCTGGTGTTTACTATAAGTAGCAAAGATAAGAGACAACCTGTACAGTTATGAGTATGACGGACCGTCTTTGGCCATCGGATTAGGTTACCATGCAAAGCTGAGGCCTCATAATCAGCGTCGTACAGAGACATGGGCCCAGCGGCTACGATAATTAGCCAATGTAGGTGACAGCGCGAGCTGTTCTCCGCCAGTGTACTTGGTCTTGATGACGTGTTCTAACTAAGGAGCGCGATTATTCCCAATGGGGAAGATATCGTTGAGGCTGACGCTTGTAACACAACCTCCAAAGATCTGAAAGCAGGAATGAAAATACTTATGTACTACCAGCAAAATAATATTCCGCACACTAACATCAATGTAGCTGACTAATCAGATGTAAGTGTCGCTGTTGAAAGCCTTCTGAGACGAATAGGTAAGGGTTACCAATGACTGCGTGACGAAGGACGCTCGTGGTAACAGGGGCACAATAAAAAACGTGGTCGAATTCAGTAAACACAACCGAGAAAATGCGGATGTCTGGAATATATGGGATATTTGGTAACTGCAGCACACGTCGACATTTGGTTAAAAAAATATAGGATTAACCAGGTGTAAATCTCACACTTGATTAAAGGGACTATGGGATTTTGCGTGCAATGGAATGAAGTAGTTAATACGGAACAGTGATACAGGAGCATTTCTGCCAAATCTATATTTTATAGGGCCACCGCATAAAATCAACCCCTCCTCAACGTGGTGCGGTGATGTAACCAGTGTTTAACTGGGCCATCGGGGCTCTGGTACCTGAATTATCCGCAAAAATAGCTTCATATACTATTTTTACTTAATTTAATGTCATGATGGATGCTGGTTGCCGCAGAAGAAACCGAAATGAAAATATAACCGAGTGTTTGGCGGATGTACAGTGGCCGATGAGCAGAACACCAGTGAAAAGAATTTCCTCTTGTTATCTCTCATACGAGTTTTTACGCGCACAATAAATACCTCTCGTACGACTGCATGGTTGTACATGGTTGCTGGGTTGCGCTTTAGGCATCAATGATTTATATTGACAACACTGACATTGCGTGCGTTTTGAAACCGAAAATTACGTAATAAAGTACGTCATACCTTTGGCAAATACGGAGTGTAACAACAACAAACTTTAGCGGTGCACATAAACCAACAAAGGGTACATTTTTCAAAAAGTTCTATGGAGCTTTTCATGAACTCCTCATGGGTAACCAAATGTAAGAACACCGTCACTGAAAGCATTGATTTAATCATGCGGGAAAGAAATCGACAGGAAATTGAATATGCCATGCTTGCATGTGCAAGATAACAGGCCAAGTAATTTGGTAATGTTTGGCGAACCAAGCAAAAAAGTTATACACAAATGCATTACGACGTGCGCGTAATGCGGTTTTGGTAGTTTCGTACTTCTCACCATTTGCTAATCAGAAACTGAATGTTGCGTTTGACAGTTGATGTTCACTGTTGGTCATGTTCTCCTCCTGCAACCCAAGTTTACAAATGACAATGTGGACTGTTGTACGTTTGGTCAGCTTTCCCTCCCGGAGTCGGTGGTTGCTGCTTGCAGCGAGTCGATTGTCACAGTTTGGACCCCTGGACTCGCTACTGTATGAATACTGGCGGTGAACATGCTTTAATTGAGTTCTTTGGGTATCCAGGGCAAACAGTAGCAAGAGAATCCTATGCAATCCCTTTGGGTGGACGTCATACTGCCTGATGAAAGGACTCGGTGCTGTGTGATAAGTAAGCACCAGTAATTTGTACTGGTTCATTGCAATTGATGACGATGACGAATACTTAAATGACGGAGGAACGAAGAGAAATTGTAATGGAAACTGTGACGCTTGCGGTAACTGTACTTATGCGGGCAATTATGTATTTATGTGTGTTGCAGTAAGCCCTAATGACAGTATAAGGAAAAAAGCGTGCAGCGACGGGGGTACTGGTGACCAGGGACGTGTCAAGTTATTTAACAAATTGAAGTTTTCGACTATCCAGTGCTCTCAGGATATTCAACATAATCTGCTGTAACTCAGATATTGGTCATACTGTGAAGTATCGGTAGTCTACAGATTAATTTTCCTTCCTGATTAGAACAGTAATGCGATAAAATATTTTGACGGAGCCATGTGGAAATGTGTAAAAGTGGTATCCCTCAGAAATCAGAAGTAAATCGTACGTCACATGAACTCCATTTATGGCCAAAAATTAATGGAACTTTGTAAAGTTCCAGTTTTATTGCTAATGTTTTACACTGCAGACACCTCAATAAACAAACTCTTTTCCATACCGACGTTAGAATGGACTCAAAATTTATTGACAAATTTAATTCCTGGTTATCTAACACCGCTTGTCACTGCCTTCCGGACACCCTTGTGAGTGCGGCCCACATCAACGTGAGCGGAAATCTGGAAATGACAACCGTCATAGCTAGGAACAAATGAACTGCATTCCACAATCATACTTAGATAATGGCATGAATCATTCATTCCCGTTGGTCGCCCACTTTAATGGTATACAGAACGTCAGCAGTTAACGGATGTAAATAAAATGCCTCATAAAAATAATCGATGCCATATGGGAATTGCGCACCAGTAATTGCTACTGGTGCAGCGCCGACGATAGTGACGACGCTCATGATGATGATACCAATGTCAATGTTTATAACTTGTACATGATCCGGCACATTTGTAGGACTAGATAATACAGTGTAGAAGCTGCGCTCGAACTGCTTGACGTAGTGCAAGAGTTCGTGAACGTTGCAGAATAGTCGGCTGCCCAGGTTTTCCCCGAACAGGGTGGCAACGTTCACTGAGTACCCTTCAACAGAGACAGAGGCAATTGCAACGACCGATTACGTAGTTGAGGAAGCCATAACGAGTGTGCCTCAGTGGTGTGCGCGGATTATTATATAGGTCAGGTCAACCAATGGAAATGGGGAATCAGTTCTCATCTTTGATGAAAGATTACTACTGAAAGCATGTTCAGTAGTGTAAATTGAATGAGAGAAAACACATTTGGAATTTTGAACAGAAATCAGTGGTCAAAAGGTTGTGGTAAGAATGGTATTCTATCGTTATGTTGTCAAACACATGAAGTAATTCCATAACGCTGCGCTATCTACTGATTAAATGCGCATATCAGAGAATGGAATCTCATCCACGGAGGTGCATGCTATCATCAATACTGCATGGTGCACCAAATTCTTTCATAATTCTACAGAACATGAGGCGAGCTCCCCAAAAACTGTGTTGTGCCGAAGTTCGCTGAACAAATTCATCTAATTTGTCACGCTTGAGTTGTTTTAGGCGCTCAGTATTCGCACAATGTAATTGAATTTTCGAAAGCTATGACGTGTTCCTGATGGACTAAAACAGAAAGGCAATTGAGTTCAGAATATCAGTCCAAACTTTTGAGCCCCATCTAAGCATCCAGAGGTCGCAGTGATGCTAGGAGAGTATTCCACCAGAATTTTTCCGCCAGAGGTACGATTGCTTCAGTGGACAATGAAATTTGGTGAGTTGTTAAAGTATGAAGGTAGATTAGGGTGGTTTTTGGTTTGAGCACATACGCAACATAATGCAACGTTTTGGTGTAAAAGGTTTTATTCCACTCGCAAAGGTTTTGCAGCTAAGAGCATTGAGCGGCCAAGGAGCCCCTCTCAAGACTCGAGATAGTCGTGTTTTCCGTAGTCCCGCCAAATTCTGGCTGGCTGATTTAAGCAGTCAAAATAAATCCGAAATTTTGAGATGTAAGTGTGTCACTTCAACGCATGGAGAGGAGCATTACTTCAGTTCGATAATAAATACTGACCACAGAAACCAAATGTGCGCAGGTATAACAGTATCCCTGAGATTGCTTCTCCGCTGTCGTGAACATTGTGGTACTCTCCACTCTTATTTGCGCGACGGATGTCAAATCTAAGTTTCTCATTACAAGTATAAGCATAGTAGGGTTGGACTAGCCGGTCGATACCAGTGGAGCAGTGTTACACTATCTCGCTTATTTGTTTCAACCTGCAAACTCCTAACACCACAAGATGAAACTCGGAGCTGTTTTACTTTGATACCATTAAATAAAGCCTCTGCTGGGTTTAGAAGTAACGCGCGTGTAACATCAATCACAGAGTCCTTTAGAATAGAGTGCACATGACAATCAGATGTTTAAAAGTTTTTTCTACAGACTGTAAGCAGTCCTCTGCCGACAATATTGGATATAGCCTCCTTGGCGTGGCTCACTAACCGTTTTCTTGAGTTATTAGCGAGCAAAACGGTGTTAGTCGCTAATCATTGTATAACATGTCTATGTTTAGCAGCTGGTGACGCTGACGAATACAGCAAGCCCATAGGGTTGTCAACAATATATGGCATACTATCAGTGGTTTTTTTACTCAACGTAGGAAATTTGGACTTCACATGGCCAAATACTTTACATTTGAAAAAAGTCACATTTATCGGTTGGCTATATGACAACTGACTATGGTTGGAGGGCGATTTTGTAATGTGCTTTTTCGTAACTACTTGATCACGAACCACGATTCAACCAAAGAAGTAACCACCAAAGTGATGTTTGGCGCTGGCAGTCAGGCACACATTTCGGGCTCGAAATCGAAAACAAAATTCACGACCAGGGGAGGTACCCAACACATGTCGTATTGTTTCGATTTCTGATGGTGCAGCTGTTTTTCCAAGTAATTGAAATGCATGCTGAAATGCACGCGATGCTGGTGCTGAACATTTGCGTAATTAGAAACGGTTGAAAAGTTAAATAAGTTTCATAAAATATGTCATCGTTGCATCAGCAAATACCTAATGGACGGTTTGGATTCACAACGAATGCGGTGTGTGAAATGAACACAGCTGCAGAAAGCAGTGGATGGTTGGGAATTTTAGATTACAATGATACAACCAGGACGGCAAGCGAAGCAACAGCGGAATGATTAACTGGGTTCAGATGACTTGTGGCAACAGGGGTGTTGCACCCCCACTTTAAAAGCTCATGTGATGTCATTCGAGCAGCCACGTCTGATAAGTGCAGGCACTGCGGATGGAACTCATAATAGAGAAGATGGTTGGACCGTACTCCGCTTACGGCTTAGAAGGCTGAAGACTTGACCGGGCCCTGTAAGAGAGTTGGGCGGTGGTGGCTGCCACTCCGAGCAGGATCTCCTGTTTAGCGATAAATTTGGTCTCAATTAAGATTCCATTCACAATCTAGCGGCACACTAGTTAAATAGCCTCCAACTCGATTAAGGTTTATCCCCGCTTTGGCTGATCAGGTAGTTGCAGTGCATGATAATCTATTCTTCAAAATTTTGCGTGCACCGTACTAGTCACCGGCTCGGCTGCAGTCAGAATTTTCCAGGGGAAATTGAGAAGGGACAGCCGGTTGCCTTGGAAGTCCACGAAGCTTTCTTTATGGTTTTTCATCTGGGTAGTTTTAACTTGTTATTGGAACTAACATGTTTTGCACTTTGTTCTTGAGTACAAAATGGAACACTCCTTTACAATAATAGGAAAGAATCCATCAGGTAGGACATTTAAAGCACTCAAAAGATAGTAAATATCCACATCCCGTGCAACCTCAAGTGGCGAAACTGCTAGCGAAATTTATCGCCATTAGTGAAACGGTAAACTGAGGAAGGTTGTTGGTTTTTTTCGATTCCTCTTCTCATCTAATCGCGCACACAGATGCTTCGAATTGGGGAAGGGGGACTAGGGTTTTACTCGGAATGCAACAGAACAAAGTATATGTGAGCAAACAAATCAGTAAAACCTCGCATGTCCTTCTCAAAACGCCGCGCTTGGGGCCAAACTCCTTCCCTCATCTAGCAAAGTACAAAAAAATAATTGCTAAATTTAGACGTACAGTTCACGGCAGTGGAAATGGTATTGTAATTTCATATAGGTTTAAAACGTCAGGAGCGGAAACCCTGCCTACTTCTGCGTGCGTTGTGGCTTTACCTTTCTTAAACCAACGCTGAACTTGAATGCGTCATTTTTCTAAATTGGCTGATAGCCCAAAATTGACGAGGGTGGCTTACTTCCTGAAGGTTTACCGTGGATTCTACTGGATACCCTCAACGTTTGCGATAGTACAGTCGCGGTTTTGTCGGTGTTTCACAAGTGGCGCGGCCACTTTGGAAAGTTCACCATGCGACAACCTTAGCACTGTACATTCTTCGCATCAAACAGCTTAAGCCCTTGGTCTGCAGCGAGTTTAACGGTTTTTATTGCCACTGAAAAGGTTACGAAGTTTCAGGTCGTGCTGTCTCTACCAGCGAAGTTGGTCCATGTTGAAGGGCGCTGAATCACAGCCCACATCTTTTATCTCTCATCATCCTTGATACACACCTTACAAAGCCCTGGGGGTGATACGAACATTCAACCTCCTGGCTCAACATGCTTGGCGTAGCGAGTGACAGCTTTTCAGCTGGAAGACCAGTGCCGTTTGCAAGATTTTGTCCTTACTCAGCAGGTTACTCAAAGTGCTTTGAACACGTTCCTAGGAAACTTGTCTGCGAAGCTCCACACAGACTACTGTTCACCAGAAGGACCAGTTTATTCTTGAAGGTCGAAAGAACACCCCCTACAGATTACAACATTGTAAACACTTTGAGTTCGTTCCATTTATGGGATACGAGTGTATTGAGGAGGTAGAATTGTGAAGCTCCGGTCGAGGTGATTAATTTCAGGTTGGGAGGTCTTCCTCATCCACAGGGAGTCAGGTAGTGATGTATTTTTCAGTAAGTCATTGATCCCTGTTTTCAACCTCGATTACGATTGTCAATGCAGGTGCTGTGCTCTCAGATAGACCTAAAGCATCAATTGTTCCCCAAAGACCGAATCACTATCAAAGTTGAAGAATCATTAAAAACTCAACAGGTTCGTTTTCTGTGTAACGCTAACTATTAGTGTTCCTTCCCGACTTCTACACAGGTTATGTGAAACGTACGCGCAGCATCAGCTGTTGTTGCCTGAGGACAAAACGTTCGCCGAATGCGACTGACATGTAATCCAGGAGATATAATTCCGCGAGAAATCTCTTCATTATCAAATCCTAGATTTACCAGACTTGTTAACAGTGATAAGCCACTGCTTATCAGTTGATAAGAGTAACTGCGCACTGAGCATACTATGACCAGTAATTCCACTTATAAAGCTGTCAATTGTGCAAGGCTGTGGCATTTGAAATGACCTTGTGGGGTGCATTAGCAACGATGAAGGATTTCAGGTTTCCATCGTCCAAGATGCATTCATGGTGACGAAAGACTGGAAAACGTACTGCTTGGCCGAGCTGCTGACTCTCAAAGCTAGATTCTTGCGTTCGTCCGGTAGGTCTTCAAAATGAATAAGATAAGCTCGTTGTTTAGTCCAAACCAATGGAATATGACCATTTTTGCCACAGCATAGATTGGTCTTACTGACAAGATAAAATCTCTATTAAATTCCGGTAACGCCCGTAAATTTCATGAACACTTCTACGGGAGGCACAAAACAATTCGAAAGTTGAATTTGAATTTAATTTCCTAAATTATACCAAGGGGACCTGAGTTGTAAGTTGTGTAACCAAGTTCCTACTACTCCAAAAGTGGTAAAGTCTTGCCGGCCTCGTCAGTTCAAAAATTAACTAGCTGCTTATAATTCAGAAGCATTTGTCCAATTTCGTCGCAGTTTCGCTGCGTGCGATTGGTTGGGTTGCGTTTGAAAACAGTTCTCACCCTCCGACACAGATCACTCAAGATGCCGGTTTGCGTGTGACGTCAAAATGTAACGGATCGCTTTATGCATTAAAGAATGACGTAATTAGGGGAGTGAATCACAATCTCTGCGTTAATGTGAGGAAATGGTATTGACAAACACAAGCTTATGTAAACTGGCACGCAGAATTCCACGTAAAATTTTCTTGAGGTCGATAATCGCATGTTTGTTCACACAACAGAGTGGGCCAAGCGGTTGTATTACAACTATAAAACTACGAGGACAGAAGATTTGGCGGGGTGATTTAGCCACGTAAATAGTTACTCACTCTTGTAGTCTGAAGGTAAGCAACAATTTAATTCAGCATTAATACCCCGTATTAAACAGGGTATATTGGCAGTAAAAAAGACGCAGAACCGCACCTTCTATAAAAGGCACACAACCGTGCAGGCTGGAATAGTCAGTTTTGGAATGTTTGAAATATATGGTGGACCTTCCAAAAGGTATTGTTGTCCAGTTATTCACCAAACCTGAATGACACTGAATTTCATAACAGTAGGCTAACAGAAGAAATTATGCCGTGCATCAAACAGAGCGCGGTTTGTCATTTTTCCGTGACTCACCAGAAACAAAACGAAGAAACATTTTGTTCGTCAGGTCTGTACAATTCACGTTTTATTTGATGACTGCTCATGAGAACTTGACGGTTTCTGAGTTAGCGTGCTCTCCATTAGAAATCCTACTTGTTTAGTATCACGTCATTCACCTCACGCAAACGTACATTGAACCGAACAATTTTAGACTATTTGGTTTTCTGCCAAGCTAACGACACTTCAGCCTTCGGGATGTGGGTGCCGGTGCCAGGAATCCTTGCACATATACCGCCAAGATCTTTGCGGATGATCTTAGGACAGAACAATTCAAAACCATGGATTACCAGTTTTGCACAAAAATGTAGAACTATTCAAGTTAAAGAAAAGTTTTTCTCAATGACACCCTTCGCGTGAGTTGCTACTTCATGAACTTGCAGCTTGACTGGATTCACCTTCACAAAGCAAAGTGGGGGGGAGGTGCTTCTTCAGGATACACATAAAAAAAGTAAAGAAGGATTATGTCTGCCAATCAGCCCAGACTCAAACCACTGGAATGCTGGACAGTTTCCTCTCTACGCCTAGTGCAGCGCTCTGTAGGGAGATAGTAATCTAGTGCTCTGAAATGACACCTGATTTGATGAAGCTACAGCCTGGGACCCTATGTTAGAAGCCGATAGTTGAATATCAGGTGGTCTTCTACTGTCCTGCGTTCTATGAAATACAGCTTCGAGTTCTTCAACCTTCCTTCTACAATAAGCTCACATGCCAATAAACGTCTGTAATATTCTAAGGAGTGAATACACGCAGCAATCAAATGGCGCACTTTTAGTGAGGTCAAGGCAGTGAAAAAAATTAAGCTTACTAAAATATGCGGCAGCATAACACCAGAAGAAGAGTTCGTAACTTCGCGCACCTCACTCTATGAGAATTCATTGTCAAAACACTCCAAGGCCTGTCGAATTTGCGCCTAACAGCTAGATCAAATGTCATGATAGGAGAGTTCTTCAAAGTCCGTCATTGCGGGTTCGACAAGCCACAGTTTGCTCAAGTTCACATTTCATACAAACAAACAACCGCATGAATGTATCATAAGGGGCAGCATAAATACTTGCGACACACAAACGACTAAACAGTAACCGGAAGAAAAATCCAGGAGAGAAATAAGCATTGGCCCAACAACGCCAGGTGTGCACTTGCGTGCGCATCGTGCGGTGGAATGAGGATTCTTCTACCACGGTATTAAAGAAGAACCTAGAATCTCCAAGGTGTTCCACATGCACGGCAAGCTGTAAAGTGGCACCGTTTCTGAGCTCCTAGATCATGATGTACGGGCACTCAGAATCCTCAACATCTGTTGTTTTGAATGCCGTTGCTCCAAGCTTGGTCACTAACTTTTTGATTACACAGTGCTTTTCACACCATATTGTACGGGAGGGGTTATACTTTCTTACGTATTTTGCCACATCAACTAGGTCATTCTGAGCACCTTCTCGGTTTTGTTTAGTATAGAAAAGTTCCAACGGAATCAATTATTCATGGTGTCCTAAGCGGTCCAGGAGTAGTCATTCACTCTCTGCTCCTCTATTTGTTGGTAATTCGTTACCAAACTTGATACTCAGCGTACTCTCACGAAGATGACGAACCGCACACTGTCAATAAATCCATACTTTTCAGGCGTGGTCATCAGAAGTTAGTAGTTTACTAGTTCTGAAACCTTTTAGAAGACAAGATGCTACACCTGAAATTTGCACATATGTGTTTTTGAGCAGTGAATCAATGAAGGCAAGAAGATCAGTCAAGCGATATCGATAGAAGACAAATCGATGCTGCATGTTACTGACAAACTCACCACCACATGCTACCAGGCATACCGATGACGCAGTGTCTTTGTCACTTTGGAGACTGAACACGCGTGGCTAACAAAGCATTGAATTCTCGGATCTGTGCCAACTTCTAAGTGTTGAGAGGATAAATGTCAACATGCACCACTTGGATAGCCATCCGATGAGCAAAGACAGGTTGGAAAACAATGCCAAGTTTTCTGTTCTGTTTACAAAGTGTTCGCCTTACTATGTGTTTATGTAGGTCGTCATACACCATTGCCTTGTTTGGATCTAACGCCCCAAGGCAGTTCAGAACGCTAGTCCTAGGAATGAGTTGTTCCTCCGTCAGACAACCGGCAGCAAAACAAGTTGTTTTGCTTGGTTTGCAGCCTAGGTTAAAGAAGTAGATTATGCCGGAACACTCACGGCACCCATTGGACATGTATTCTGATGTTAGGTATTGGCAACCAATTTGCAGCTTCCCTTCGGGTCTTCATGCCTCACCCGTAGACTGCATTTATCAACGGTAGTGCTCTGGAGTGTATGTAGTTTGGCTAGCCATCTTCGGCTCATACATGAGGCATAAGCTGGTGTTCATGGCAGTAGCTTTATAAAAAGCACAGTTGTAGCGTAGGTAGCGGCAACGCTAGTTTTGGGGCTCTATGAAGTGTCCAGGCGCGGTCTGCACGCTTCAGAGCTCGAAGCGTTTTTCCAAACTACGCGATAATATTGCTAATCGGTTGTTCTAGCCTGTGAATTTCGTTAGACTTCAGTAATGAACGTTTGGTATGAGCACAATTCATTACTTGGAGAAGAACATAAATGGGTTGCATGGTCTGAAATGGTGTCTGGGTGGAACCTCATATGATCTCTTACTCCCTACAGCCTAATCGCTCTTCCTCGTCCTCAAAGTTATGGCTACCTTTTGGGTTGGTTGAATTCTTAGTTAGTTTGACAAACAAAATTGGTCTTAGTTTGAATTCCAACAAGGAGGGACCTGCTTTACGAACGTGCTGCAAACCTGGGACACATGGACACTCAGATATCAGCTGAGAGACTGAGAGGTTTCCTACTGTCAACGCCGTGTAAAGGTTTTGCTTTTAGATCAGGCGCATTGAAAACTCGTAAAACGTCTGTATATCAATGATCAGATAAGCAAGTGTGGTAGGCAATTTTGTCGTTGTACGAACGGGCTGGAAGACTACTGATAACAGTGGGAAGAATTACCCTGCTTGGGCGACGAGCCATAAGTTGAAGCTATTCGACTTCGCGTACCCACATCGTTTTTCAGAAGTATCCAAATCTATGCCGTTCATCCTACGATTTTGCATAACCGGGGAACAACACATGTAGAAACTGATAAAACGAAAAGCTACCTCTGTGGTCTCTGAATTCCGTTATGATGAAAATCCTGTCGCTGCAAGACAACGCTTCCCTGCATGCTTGCTTACGAGAGAGCACACGGGGAAGTGATTACGTAATAGCACAAAAAACAATAATAAGAAATTAGCACATTTTCTTCAAACTCAAAAATAAAACCTGAGGTTATGAGGAAATAATTCTCTTAATTCAATTGGACCGAACTCGTGGTCAGTGTTAGGAGTGTTTGCTATATCGCGGTGTTCCGAAATGATCAAAGCGCGAATCGCAACCAGTGCGCAGTCGCAATTCTTACTCAACCAAGTCCAATTGTTCACACAATATACACAAGTTGACTGTATTACGCTGACAGAACAGCTGCGAAAAATAATCGCTGTTTAAAATTGGAATGTGGCACAAAATAAATTTTTATACATTAAATTTGGCTGCAATGTACAGGAAATCTGGTAAACTCGAGGACAGCGTGGCTTGTGTGCATAGGCTGTGGAGGTGGGTTATCAGATGGGCATCAGAATGCATAGAACAATAGGACTTCGCAACCGGATTAAAACCCGATAGTTTGTGAGTAAATAGATGAAGTTTGTTTCCCACAAGAGGAAGAGAGAAATGCTTTTGAATTAGGTCGCAATATTGTGAACGCAGACGTTGAAGGAATACTGTGTTATTCGGTTAATCTTTGGCCCCGTTTGACAGCGGTAACCAGAACAGAATTAAGGGTTGTGATAGTAAACCAAAGCTTTCTTTCAGACATCTGGTCCAGTGTGTAGGGTAATACGTCGTCGTAAACTTTCCCGTCGCATTCGCAGTGTATTCATCATGTAAGCGGGAAATTGAATTTGTTGACTAGCTTGGTCAAAGAAAAATATTGGATTGTTTGTCCAGATTGAACGCTTTATGAAGAAGGAGGGACACGGAAGAAAATAAACAAATGCAGAAACTTGACTGGGATATTCACGCATTGAAACAGGGTTAGACGAACATTCAAACTTCGCCAGGATAGAAATCGATTCCGGCCTAAAGATCCGTAATTTATCAACATAGAACTATCTTCCCAAGAAGGCTACAGCCTTGTGTAGCTATACGGAGATATCAACTGGGACCTTTATATCATCGGATAGATAGCCACTTGTGAATAGTTTGGTCGCACCACACTGAGCGTTGTTTCCTATAGTCTCTCCGAGGATGCATTCGATGCGCATGACTGGTGGTCCTGAACAAGAAGAAATCGACAAAGCACTAGCATCTGGCTTGCCTGTCAAGCCGGAAGCCCACATGTGATTGCAGTCAAAACTGATAACATGACTGAGCAAGGGGTTACAGGTAGCGTGTCACGTCATTCCAACAATGCACCGAAACGATACTCATGGAAATGTCTGACACCCCGCGATGACTGAACTAATCCCGATAACCAAAAATCATCTGGGTTTCACTATAAACCGTCGTACGATAACTCATTTCCGGTTTTAAATACAAGGGACGCCGCTACAGGTATCTGTTATCATGTGCAGGAAATTATGCTTAAACCGGGCTCGACATTCCAAGAAGCCTTGGAAATTTTGTTGGTTCTGGACAATATTCGAAGGAGTCAACAGATTGGTAAGTTGGTTTGCACTATGAAGTGCCACCTTTATCACAGCTCAACCGTTCTACCAACTAAGGACTAACAGAGTCGCAGGTGTTCAGAGATCATTTTGCCTGAATGGGGAGGCTTGGAAACTGAATGGTTGTATTCTACGAAACATGTGATACTGATCCAATGATGACAGGTCTAAAATAGAATCAACTTTGGGATGTCAATCAGTGGTGGTGTGTCGCAAAGTTAAATTCCATCATTTAGGAATTACACACAATCAGAATGTATAATCATAGATACCAAGCAAGTAAGGCATTAGTTCTGTGTACTCTGACCTATACTATCCATATCTGCTTCCCTTTATCAAACACTAGCTCCGTAACGGTTTGTGACTGTTTGATACAGCAAGGACCCAACCGTGTGCGAATGGCACACCTACCGGAAGAGTCCAAAAAGTCTCTTTCACAAATGAAGCTGAAAGCGAGGCGGTTTCCCATTTCTGAGTAATCCTGTGGCCCTCTTAAACGATGACTGTTTGCCCCGTAGTTTATACGGGAAACCCGTGTGTAAGTCAAAAGTTTTACACTAATTCACCTAAAACGGACTTTGCTTGAAAAATGGGTTGCGCCTGCATGTAACACTTAACTGGTCTCCAAAAGATATACTACGGGAAACAGGTTGTCAACCTAGGTAGACCGAGAGATGAGCAGAAACAGATGGGCTTCTAATATGATTTTACGGTTCCTCTGAAAGCTATTTACTTCCCACTAACCCTCCTGTCATCAAACTTTGTTGGACTACGGTAAGCGAGTGGATATTCAACGCCATCCAACTCATGGTTCTTGAAGAAACGTGCATCACCGACTGTTTCAGCAAAAGAACCAATGTCCCCCTACCCATCAAACCCACCGCTGCTTATATTTTTAAGCTGTACCTAAGAACAATGAACCTGCGGACACGTATTAGTCAGTATTTCCTCAAATGGCCCTCTGATTCTGGTAGAGAAAACCCCATGAATGGGCTGATAAGACATAATCAAAGATCAGTGAAGTTCAGAAAAGATTGAGAAATTAATTTTAAAAAAATCTGTGCGTGGTGGGTGCCTTGGGCTTATCCATGGTCGAGAATGCTGACCCATAATGAGATATAATTTCTTGGGCAAGATAACGGGAAATGCCTACCTCATGAATGCCCCATCCAGACAGGCATCAGTGTAGCACGATTTACCGGATGCAAATATTTGCATCCATCGAATGCAACCGATTGTTTCTGCAACTTTGTCCTACAGGTTGGATCGATCTAATTTATCTCTACTGATTCTAATTTGTTCGGATCCCTTGTTGCATTAGTATCGAGTTGAGAATAGCTAAAACCAGTCAAGAATGTCGTGATTTTCTTTTTTTCCGGAGTGTTACGGGTTAGGTAGAACACATCAGTTCTTTAGGTACAAGTTTTTTCTAGTAAATCAAAGTGACTCTCATTCGTGAGTGCTCAAATTTCAACAGAAGCTCTCAGCGTATACTGAAAGAAAGAGTTCAGTTCAAGCAGAATTGTCCCGTCTGGAAGGACCACCTTCCTTTAGAGTCTCTAAAGGCCTTTTCAACGCTGAAGCTAGAATTAGGTTAGTTAAGTCGAAGCTATGTATGCAGATTCTGTCATGAAACTGTCTGGCAGTAGGCCAAACTGAAATACTACTTCTAACAGCTTACCTCACCCTCGCATCGACTCCACTTCAGAATGGCATCATCATCATAGAAGTAGGTTGCGCACGACACTATGATGCTTTCACCGAGTTTGTTTCTGAAAGACGAAAAACATTAGATTATCAATCAGGTTATCTGCGAAGATGGAAAAGTATGCCTCATTAGATGATGACGCATAAGCTACCTTTCATTCAGAACATGTGTTTGTGTTTGATACCTTTACTCCTTTCTTCAAAATACAACGGAGTTTGACCTGGTAGAAGCACCAGTAAGAACGGCCATAGGTTTCAGTATAATCATCACTATGGGCGACCTTCGTCATCGCAACAGAAGATATAGGGCACGGTCGGGTAGGTCATCCATCCATTTGTGACTGCAGTTATATGGTTCCTAAAGAACAGTTAATATCTCTGACATGATTATTTGAGAAACAAATTTTCGTTATTTGATTGGTCAGTATGGAATTTGTGTTGCGATGTGGCATGTTAACGTTTATATTTGACTGTTTCGATCTTCCTTCTAGTGTTTCTGTTCCTTTATTTGAATGGGCTCATCTACTTTTGTTGTCGTATACATCAACTGGGCTTCCCTCTATTTGCTTGGTCAATTGGAAATCTTCCGTCTTTAACGTATCTCCCTCTCTGCGCTCAATGGTCCACCCACATTTTCTGTTGCGTTGTGGTCTGATTTGCTGGCTGTTGACTGGTTCAGAGGCCATTGTTCTGCTTTATTTAATCTCCCTGGTTTTTCGTCCTCACATGTGGTTTATTGGTTTATGTTCTGAATGGCTATGAAATCCAGCAGCTTTGACCTTATCCATCGAACATGATGTTCGTCCAATTCCTTTCATGCGCTCCTTTTTAGTGCCTTTTTTTACAGGTTTCCGTCATTTTGAGAAGCCGACAGACTGGAATACTCTTATCGTGTTTGATGATGATTTTCCCGTTTGAATGTGACGCTAGCATCATACTTTTCTTGTTTGTACTAGTATACGGGTTTGGGTTCAGTTGAATTTGTGTCCTTCTTGTCTTCATACGTGAATCCAGGTGAGAATTGGACGCGTACCTCGATGGCAGTTTGAATCCACTCAGATGGACAGCTCATATTAATCTATTCATAGAAATTCGTACAAAGCACAAGTCTTCTTTGTTGTTTCTGGTTTTCCCTTTTAGTTTGATTATGCTGTTTGGCCGTAGACTGCCATTATTTTATGCTTTTGTGCCAACCCAACAGCTACTTCAGGAGGGTTCTTGATACACCAGATTCATGTCTGCCTTCCCTCCACGTAATTAATTTTGTTGAATTGTGACTTCTCAGGGATCATCAAGTAAGATTTCTTGGATAGTAATTCTTTGGAGGGCTCCACATAAAGCTTTTGTACTTTGGCTTCCGTACAAACCAACGGCCAGCGAATCAGACCACAACGCAACAGAAAATGTGGGTGAACCATTGAGCGCAGACAGGGAGGTACGCTAAAGACGGAAGATTTCCAGTTGAACAAACAAATGGAGAGAAGCTTACCCGATGTGCAACACAACAACATTAGATGGGCCCATTCAAATAAAGGAACAGAAACACTGGAAGGGAGATCAAAACCGTCAACTACAAACGTTAATCATTCCACAACGCGCCACAAATTCTATACCAAACGATCGAATCATGAAAACTTGTTTATCAAATAATCAAGTCAGAGATACTAACTGTTGTTTAGGAACCATGTAACTACAGCCACAAATGGATGGAATACCTACCCGAGCGTGCATTCACTATCAACTCGAATGATAGCGAAGTTTTTGCAAGCCAACTAGCAAGCTCAGCGGGCAGGTTGACAGCATGATCTGCAACTAAATTACTATATTTTGACAGGAAATTTTTGCCGTGGAAAAATGTGGGCAAACGAATAACTAAATATGCACCAGTGGGATTATTATTATCTACATTCATTGTTTTTCTTGGGAGTCTTCGTTTTATTGAACAACTCAATCTTGTTTGTAGGTGATGCTTTGAAGTAGACTGCCTCATCAATTTCAAACTGAAAACAATCCCACCTTTTGACATTAGGAATCAAGTGACAGAAAAGGTTTTACTCACATGTGCGTAAGGAATGTTCTTATTGGAGTTTCCGACACCTTGTTTCTTAAAACGGCTTGCAAGTGGATGCGTGCAGTGGGTAGGCGCATGGCGTCCGGATTTCGTGACTCACGTCTCAGCGGATAGAACATGGGCTGGGCGCTGGGGATAATGGGTGACGGTGAACCGGAGTCAGGACTGTTCGGAACCAGAGAAGTGCTTGAAGCTTCACTGTTACTTCGTGTTGGTGTCATTGGCGTGCTTCCCATATTAGTGTCAGAAGACGTCAATTCATCGTGGCTCACTTCAAGTTTCTAGAAAAAAATTAGCGATAGGTTTGTCGGGACCCCCGGTTAGAATATTATGTTTTGTAAGAACTGAATAAATATTCTAGAATTTTGTCACCTTTGTAGCTGTGTCTTCACTATTGCAAAAATCGGTAAAATACGACATTTCCATCAGTTTGGTTTAACTTCTTTGAACTGCAAATCCGATTGAAGCAAGTTTCATTGATAGGCAATGGCTCATGTTCAACTTTCAATGATTGGTGTCACAAGCAAAGCCATTGAAGAAAACGATCCCAAACAGTATAGTACATCAGTACCAGTAGTCAGCGCAATCAGTTTTAATTCTTAAAAATCCTCCTCCATATACTTTTTCTTGAGTGTGATTTCTGATAAAAGTCAGTATCTTCTAACCTTACCCCAATTGCCATAGATTCAATTGTGCATTAAAAAAGTCTTAGCGCAACACAAATATCTAGATTCTCACGTTTCCACTTATTGTACAATTAACCTACTGCTCCGAGATTCTCATGCAATATTTTAATATAAAAAATTGTCCTGAATCTGGTTCAAGAAGAGAGAAACAGGTGTTCGAATCTCCCAGACAGCATTTTGAATGTACTCCGCGGAATATTGGGTCTTCAGTCTTCAAATTGGACCGTAATTTAATGTAGGCGAAGCTTTTGAGTTTATAGTTTTAGCGAGTTTGGTGCAAATGAACACAGACAACAGCTCTCAAGCAAGACTTATGGCATTAAATCGTGAGATAGATCTGTTTCATGAGCCTCAGACAGCGAGTAAACTGAAGTAGGCTGGTTTTGCGATAGACTCACCTGAAACCCAGCTGTATCTCTCATTTATGCTGTTTGTAAGTAACTGAATGAAACCGACTTTGTTTGTAAATGAGTGTATTTGGCTAATTTCATGCAATTAGGTTGCAATTAGAACATAATGTTGATGGAAACTCGGAGAATGCGCCTACCTGATGGGCGCCAAGAAGGGCGAAACCGGTCGTGGGCTGTCGAAGAATTTTCAGCAACCTTAAGATTAGTGTATTACGTATGTAGTAGGCTGCCTGAAAAATTTGAGGAACCGTACCATATGGCCAACTGTATCCGTCATTTCTAGGTTCGAGATGTAAATCGCTGCCAGACTTACCCCTTCAACTAAGATATTAATTATATATAAAAAGATGCCTTGAGGTCCAGTCATTTAAGAAAAGCCCAACCCATCAAAAGATTATGATTTTGGGAAACTTCTGGAAATCGACTGCTAGCTTTTCAGAATTTCTGAAAGAAAATCAAGTTCGGCGGCTTCTTCCGGAGAGTGATGAAAGCGCCGAATATGAGCTTGGTTGTTAAATAGCAATTCTTTCTCGACCAAGCAGTCTTTCTTCCAAGAGCTTCTGCTTGCGATGCACGAACCGACTGTTGGCCTGTTTGCAACTTCCCCATGCAAAATGCTAATTTATCCAGCCATGTAAGACCTGACAAAAGTGTCTGCGTTTTGGCTTTTTGTGTAGTAGGGATATACGTCACTCACAGGTACAAGTTTGTCTATGGTCGCTGGTTTGTTTGCTGATCTGGGCAATCTGATTGCAAAAGTTTCATCACTAATCGAGGTCACGTCATCAGTGCGTTGTTAGGGAGCGTAGTGGAGCCTGGCGGTGGTCGATGGTCGTTGTGCCAACATTCTCCTCTATAACCAATTCGTCTGTTTTACAAGATTCGAAATATGCCTCATGAGCAACCACTAGTAGTTCTGAGGCACTCACATATTTACTACGCCAGCTAGTTATGATATATAGGATTTTTCGCTAATGTTTTTCCTATCGTTTGCGATTATGTTTACCAGAAGGATGATACCTTGATGTAAATGAACTTTACTCATATGCCGTCTTTAGTGTCCACCCTGGGACTACAGATTATTACTGATTAAACAACCGCTTAAAGCAGCTAATTGAATTTCAGTAACATGTATTCCCCATTTATCCTGCGAATATAAGGTGAGAAATGGAGAATTACTGAGGATATTGCTGGTTGTGACCCATTGTCCTTTTCAGTCTGTCCCTCAGGGAAGTTGGTCAAATTCCAGTCAACCTGTTCTCGCAGTTCCTCATTGGTGCTCTCATTGGTCTCTGGCACTGGAGAGCAACTATCCTGGCCAGTTTCGGTTGGTTTGATTGATTGTACTGTATTGTCTAGCACGTCTGCAACGATTTTTTCCGCAAGTTCTGTTTCCCCTACGGGCTCGTGAACTACATCGTGTTCCTCCTGCAGTTTGTCACGAAACTTTACTTTTGGCGTAGAAACTGGGTTCGACGTGTTTTCTTGAGAATTGTCATAGTTGTCTTCCCCCGCTACGAACGCCAAGTCTGGGTTCGTGTTTGCCTTGCGAAGTGGTGCAACTGGAATGGAATGTACGCGCCCCCGATAAATAAATGGTAACACATGACCAGTGTTCGCGTCAGTCGTATTCTCCCTCGTCTCTTCCGTACATCCTAATGTTGGTTCTATGTCCACTCGAAGCACCGATCCCGAATGATGTCGGAATCTCGGTTGTTTCGCGTTGGTAGAGTTTGTCACCAAGGAACATATCGACTTCTGGGTAGGTGATGTGGGTTCACTTTCTGCGCCAGGTTTGGATACTGGAATGGAGTCAAGGATACAAGGGTTTTATTTTCAGAGCTTCAGCCAGTGAGGACAAAGATATGCTCAAAGTCCAAGCATAATCAGGTCCTTTTCTTAGATCAGCTTACCTGATTGCCCAGTCTTTGACCTAAAATACCTGACTAGAAAAGGGAACTGCTACCATGCAAACAGTAGAGTTTAACTCAGCTTTTCTAGTTTGGGGTTACTGTTTTCAGGACACGTTGATTTAGAGTAGGGATAGGGGTGGTTTTTGTAGGTATCCCTTCACCCACATACTCGACGAGACAGTTAGCACACAGTTACTCACTAGAATAGGAAACTAGTTTTTGTCCTACACGCACAAATCACGCCACACGATCGTGGCTCTTTCGATCTTTGACTGTCCATACTGTCTGGTAGAAGTCGAAACAAGTCATGTGCACACACACACACACACACCGCAAACGTACCTACATATAAGAAAACTGAACACAGTTCACAAAACAATAACACTACGCACGTCACCCAACTCGGCGTCTAGCCGCGCAGAAATTACGGCACGCAATCCACGGACAATCAGGAAATACATGTAGCTGTTACAACGACGAAAGAAACACAAGGCTTGCATCCGAACGAACAGCAGAAACCATCAACTCGTGATCACAATACGATAAGTCCCTCTTTCTTAATATGCATATTATAATCACTTCGTCTAACAAAAACGGTCCCTGTTAGTGCTCGTCGATTTCTGTTTATTTAGCCAATTTTTGGGCGACATTAGAGCATTAACAAACTGATGATCCCGATCTTTGCGATTGCACTTACACCCTAACACTTCTTAGTTCGGTCCTGGATATCTTTCTATTTTACTCATGTCGGACACATCTCAAGCTCAGTCAGAAAATACCATTTTACCTTAACCGAACATCAATGCCGCACTTGTTCACTCCCACCATTTTGGCATCAAGATCCATGTATCTGGTTCACCCAGGTTCAGGCTTCGCGGTATCACTTAAGAGCATAACTAGGTGCTGACAGTACTTGCGCCTGAACTAGCGGCTGATTTGCGTGACGTTTTGTTGAGCCCAGATGATACCAAACCTTATACACAGCTTCGAAACACAATTATTACGCGCACATCATTAGTTGAGCATAAACGCCTCGAACAATCAATTAGCGACGAAACACTAGGTGACTTCACGCCGTCGCAATTCTTACGACGTCTCTGCAGACTATTGGGTGACCGGAAAATTGGCGGTACCTTACTCAAATAACTGTTTCTTAGACGTTCACCAACACATGTACAGTCCATCCTAGCGCCTGATACCGATAAAGTTCCATTGATGCAACTTGCGAACATTGCAGAAAGAATCCTCGAAATTCAACCTTGCTCACCTAACCTACATGTCTATCGCTATTCCATCACTCCACGCTCGTATCGATGAACTGGCTAAGCAAATATCGGTTATTCGTTTCGACCGTACCCCACGCCGTCGGTTTACATCTCCGCATCAGCATAGGCGCCATCGTTCTATTTCCACATCTCGCTCTTCAGCGTACGGTTGGTACCATACTCAGTTCGGTCGATTCGCTCGTAAATGCACAGTACCCTGTTCATTTCGGGTTTCACCATCCACGGTTAATTTTAAATCGGGAAACGAACAGGCCGGACAGTGGAGGTGAGTAGTGTCCCAGGCCTAGATTTCAACACTCGCCATCTTCTTCTACTAGATGGGAACTCAGGCCTCCGTTTTCTTGTCGACATTAATGTCATACCTGTAGCTACTGCTAACTCTAAACTGACACCCTCTCCGCTTACACCGAGGACAGCTAATGGTACAGGAAGGTCAGATTCCTGAAAGTAACTGCAGAACGGCCGGAACCTACCGAGGCCCTAAACGTTCACCAAAATCTCAATATGGAAGCCGGCAAGCATCCAGGCCAGTCAATCATTCAATCAATTCAGCAAAAGCCAATGAGTGTTCAGGCTCACCACAGAAGCACGACCGAATGTGATCAGCGTTCAGGCATTGCATAGAAGCACGATCGATCTTGATGGGTGTTCACTAAACGCCTATCAGACAGCCTGGAAGAATGTCAAAAATTGTTCTTTAAATAGCGCAGGGTCGTTGTAACTTTCGCACTGGCACGCACTCGCTTGTTGCAATAAAGCTGTTATGTTCCTCTTCGGTGAGTTCCTTTTCTGGCACCAGACACTGGAGCGGGAACAGCAGTCATATATAACAAAAACGTACGGACAACGAGCACTGGACCCAAACCTCGGTCTCCGTAGAGGATTCGGATGTTTCTTCAACAGTGCAGACGTACATTAACCAGTTTTGGGGCAGATTTACTAACTCACCATAATTTAGTAGTAGACTTGAAGCGTCAGTCAAAGGAAAACCAACAGTTACGCCGAACACCTGCCCAATAACGCTATCACCGCAAGGTTCTTCTCATTACCATGAGTTACTTCGCAGGTTTCCGGAACTCTTAAGGCCAAATTTTCATCAGGCAGACCCGAAACACTCGGCGGTTCATCACATTAACACGCGTGAAACTCCTGTTTACGCTCGTCCACGACGACTTCATCCGGAAAGACTAAAGACTGCTAAGGAGGAGTTCCAACATTCATTCATTCGTCCTTCCAGTAGCACTTGGGCATCACCACTCCATATGGTATCAGAGAGAACAACCACAGACTGAAGACCCTGCTGTGACTACCGCGTACTAAATAAAATCACCATTCCAGATTGGTACCCCATTCCCCACCTTCACGATTTCTCTATCAACTTGCAAGGGTGCACTACTGTTTCTCATAATGATATTCTTGGTACGTACCACCACAAACCAATTCACACAGACGATATGCACAAAACGGCTATCACTACTCCATTTGGTTCATTTGAATTCGTACGAATGCAATTTGGTTGGCGTAACGCTGCACAAACCTTCCAAAGATTCATCGATCAGTGTTTCACCGGCTTATCCTTTGTGTTCGCACATCTTGATGACATATTAGTTGCCAGTGCTGATGTAGAACAACATATGGACCATTTAACTACTATATTTTCCCGTTTATCTAAGTATGGAGTAGTTTTTAACCCGCAAAAATGTGCGTTCGGCTTAGCTGCATTAACGTTTCTTGGCCATACTGTTGACAAAAACGGCATAACACCGAATGCTGGCAAACTACAGGCAATCCATGATTTTCCTCTACCCACTTCATTAAAGCAACTCAAACGTTTCCTCGGAATGGTAAATTTCTATCTCCGTTTTTTACCCATACTGCATCCATATTATCACCTCTGACAGACTTGTTAGCTGGCAATCCTAAAACATTTTATTTAAATGGTTCGGCATTAGAATCATTTCAAGAGTGCAAATCCGCATTTGAAAAGATTTTGTTATTGTTCCGTTATCAGCCAGATGCTCCGTTGTCACTTAGCTGGGGATGCCTCCAACGCGGCTATAGGGGCGGTCGTGCAGCAAACAATTAACAACAGCATCCAGCTACTTGGATTCTTTTCACGAAAACTGTCTCCTACTTAAGCTCGCTATAGTAAATTTGGCCGCGAACTACTGACGATTTACTTATCCATTGATCACTTTCGTCATAAGCTATACGGCCGAGAATTTTGTGTACGCCGATTACGAGCCCCTGACGTCCCCATTCAGAGCAAAACCAGATAGATATTCGCCACGCGAAATTCATCATCTAGATTACATTTCGCAGTTCGCTAACGACATTCGGCACTTCTAAGGGCATGATAACATAGTTGCTGATACCTTGTCAAGGCCGGCAACAGATTATGTACATAGTACGTATTGACCTCAGTCGCATTCCAGATCTTCATGAATCCTTTTCGTCATCACGTATTTCCAAGTTATCTCTGAATATACAGTCGATGCCGCTACAAACACACCAGGAACTATAGATTGTGATATTGGGACAGTTCAGCCAGGACCCCTGGTCCCACCCTCCATGCGACGACAAGTTTTGAATCATTAGTTAATGTTTCACATCCAAGCATACGTTCAACGCCTAAACCCATCTACCAACGTTTCGTATGACCAAAAATGAACAAAGACATACGCGAATGAACTAGGGCCTGTCAAGCATGTTAACGTTCCAAGGCTACTTGGCATACACGACCACCCATAGGAACTTTCGCTGCTCCTGACAGCGGATTCGATCAAATACACTTGGATATAGTTGGAAATAGTTGGTGCTTTACTCCCATCCAACGGCTGCTTCTAAGTATAATCCCTATCGTAGCTCGTTTCACCCGATGGCCAAAGGCCATTCCCATTAAAAACATATCGGCAGACACCGTTTCTCGAGCATTTGTTAGCCGATGGATTTTCACATTAGGCGTTCCCTCTTATATCACTACTGACCGCGGCTCCCAGTTGGACTGCCGTATATTCCGTCATCTGACAGAATCACTCGGTTGCACACACATTCGTCCGACAACTTATAATTCTCAGCCGAATGGATTAGCTAAATCAGTTCGTCGCCACCTGAAGTCCGCTATTACGACGAACAATGATTCCAATA